>JABUQX010026301.1:2500-20082 GCA_015478945.1 Trachelipus rathkii
CTTAGCTGATCTTTTTAAACAGCTCCCTACTCCGGTTGTTATACCACCACCCCTTATGGGGCGACTCTGTCACTTCGTCTAAGCCCAAGATCCTAATAAATCTTCTAACCTTTTTTTCCCAGGGATGCCTTAACACAGGACTCCCTACATATGAACGTTTAGATACACACACTTCTTCTTGTATTGATATTTTCTATTGCTCCCATTGCATTATGGATCGCCTTACCTGGTCCCGCTTTGATTATTTATTTATTCGGCAGTGATCATTACCCAATAGCTTTAAATGAGCTTGTACCAAGCCCAATGCAAAAACCTAACTCCAGCTGGCGTTATGATCGAGCGGAGTGGGCTCCTTTTTATCAGGCCACAGCTATCCCACTTTCTCCCTTCAATAACCGGTTTCCGACTGCTGATGATGCCTTTCGCTTCTTCCAGCAAGTCGTCATCTCGGCAGCGGAAGCTTGCATTCCGCAATCTTCCTCAGGCAGGCGGTCGGCAACCCCTGGGGTCCCAAGAGTGCGCACAAGCCAACCGAAAGAAGAAAAACTCTACAGGCAATAAAAAGGACCTAATACCACCCCAAACTATGATTATTTTAAAGCAGCCCAGCGAGATCTCAGAGAATTAATCGCCAAACGCTGCAAACAATTTTTTCGAACTTACATTTCGACCGTTAACTCCACAACTCCCCTTCCTTTAGTGTGGAAAGTTACACAGAAAATATCTCGTCGCTCCAATAACTCCTCACCCACAGTCCTCCGTTATGGGCCTGATATAACTGACACGATCTCCGCTTCTGCTGTTGTCGCAGATGTATTAAGTTAAAGTTTTGCTAGCACTCTAGTTCTTTCCGCTACCCTGAAGCCTTTCAAAAACTGAGAACTGACACAGCACGGCCAGACTTTTTAATAGTGAAAGGGGAAACTTCTACCTACAACCGTCTTTTTACACTTGCAGAGTATCAAACTGCATTGGCGAATAGCAAAGACGGTGCTCTTGGTCCAGACATGATTTCGTACATCATGCTCCGTCATATCCATCCTTCGGCTTCAGCATTTTTTTGATCTATATTAACAGATCTTGGATCGAATCTTCTTTTCCATCTATTTGGATTACAGCTTTTATAATTCCTGTCCACAAACCTGGCAAAGGCCGAAGTTGGCAGACAACCAAAGACCAATTTCGCTGACCTGTCATACCTGTAAATTAATGGAGAAAAATGGTTTCTGGTTCTGGAGAGTCGCCAAGCTTTCTCAAACTTCCTGTTTGGTTTCCGCAAAAACCGTTCGACTGCGGACCCCTTGGTAAAACTAGACTATGACATCCGGGAAGCCTTCTCAACTGGTGGGATGGCTCTTGGTGTCTTTTTTGACCTTGAAAAAGATTACGACACAACGTGGAGAACTGGTATTCTCCTTAAACTGAATTCGCTCGGTTTCCGCGGACAACTCTCTCTTTTCATTAAATGCCTTCTGTCAAACAGATCTATCCAGGTTCGGTGCCCTTCTATTCTGTCACGCCACTTTACTCTGGATGAAGAATTTCCGCAGGGTAGTGTTTTAAGTGTATTACTATTTGCTCTCTGATTTAATGATATAGTTACTTCTATCCCAGCGACTGTCAATTTTTCTCTCTATGTCGATAACCTTGCGTTATATATAGCCGGTATGCCAGGCTGCATTTTCTCGAACGACAACTTCAACTAGCTATTGAGAAAATTCACAATGGGAACTACATGGCCTTCATTTTTCTCCCATTCAAAACCTCAGCCCCCCCCAGTGCTTTTAGAGAAAAGGGAATCGAAAAAACTTGCACCTTCTTCCACCGAACCTAACATTATATGGTTAGCCCATTCCTGTTACTTCACAGGTCAAATTTCTAGGACTCATTCTAAGTGACCACTTAACATATGCACCGCATAATTAAACACCTGAAAACAACTTGTCATCTCGCGCTTGACCTGTTACGTCATCTCGCCTCAAAATCTTGGGGTGCTGATCGCGTCCCATTTACGTCTCTACATCACCCTAATTCGATCAGAAACTGGACTATGGCTGTGGCAGATACGGCCAGACCTCCACACACTAACTCACACCTATTAGATCCCATTCCAAAATGAGCGTCCGTATCTCCACTGGAGCCTTCCGATCGTCCCCCCCCCCGAGTGAGCCTTGAAGTTGAAGCCAATGTGATGCCACTCTCTCTCTTCGAAGAGAATACATCATGTGCACAAGTTATCTTCGTTTCTAAACCCCAATACCGTCTGTTCTGACAGTGACATCGATTCTGCAGGAGGTACCTCAGAATCCTAATTACTGGCCATTTGCAAACACAGTTCATAACATCCTTAATTTCCTTAACATCCTTTGCAAAAGGTGCTGCCTTTCTCTTACGACGAAGGGTACACAGTCTACACACCTTGACTTTTCCCCGCTCCCACCATTTGCTTGACTCTGACCCCTCTCTCCAAATCTAGCCATCCTGCTGCCTTTTTAAAAGCATCATTCCTGTCTCATTCCACAGTTCACGATGAATTTATTCGTGTTTACTGACGGCTCTAAAACAGGGGACAGTGTGGGCGCATCTGCTGTCTTTCCTGACCGCAACCTCTCCCCTCATGCTTCAATTTTTACTGCAGAATTAATGGCTATAATGATTGCCCTTTCTCGAATTCTAATCCTTAACCAAACACTCTTGTCATTTATCCAGATTCTCTCAGCGCGCTTAAAACCCCTTACTCTAAAAACACAACGGTATCCGCTGTACAACAATTTCTTCGGCTGCTCCATTCCTGTAAGAAACAAATTATTTTATGTTGGACCCCTCTCATGTAGGGGTAACTGGCAATGAAATCGCTGATAGAGAAGCCAAAATGGCCGCCTCCTCTCTTCGGAGTTCCAGGTACCTCCCAGATGCCATTCGACAAGGCCGCCTCCCATCAACTGATTACTACCCTGCTCTCCGACAAGGCTTTCGATCTTGTGGGCAAGAGTGCTGAACGAGTGATCAGAGGGGAGTGAAAGTCAGAAATATAAAGCCGAGCATTGGTGAGTGGTCTTCTCTCACCAACGAAAGCGCTTACACGAGGTGATACTTGCACGCCTCCGTATTGACCACACCAATATCACTCACAGTCACTATATGTCACGGGACTCTCCTCCCATCTGCAAATTTTGCCGTCGCCATACCCCTCAATCTATTCGCCATATTTTCATTGATTGTTTCCAACTGGACCCTATTCGCCGTCGTCATTTTCCTACTTTATGGTCCATAATACCTTTTAAAAGATTATCCCATATATTATCCGAATCTTCCCACTTTGATAGTAACTTTATTTTCTTGTATCTCCAAAAAGCGATTTTTTTTACAACATATGATTTTGCTATGTAATATTAAGACTATTTATAATGTAAGGACAATTTTATTTATTTTTTATTATTTTCGACTGACTGATATTCATTTTGCCATTCCAAATCTTCATTTGACGTTTGAAATATGTAGGGTGCCAGGGTCCGCCATGGTGGTCGATATTTTCAGCCCAGTGTGGCGTTCTTTGAAAGCCTGGTGGGTCCTGTACACTTACAATATATATAGTATATATAATATAGTATATATATATATATATAAATATATTATATAATATAGTATATATATTTATATATACTATATATATATATATATATATAATATATATATATTATTAATATATATATATATATATAAATATATATATATATATATATATATATATATTATATAATATATATATATATATATATATATATATATTATATATATATATATATAATATAATATATTATATTATAATATATATATTTATATATATATACTATATTATATATATATATATATATATATATATATAATATATAAATATATATATATATATAATTATATATATAATATTATATAATATATATATATATATATATTATATATATGGAAGTAGCGCTCCCGAAGCAATAAGATTACCTCCCATTTGTCATATGTGGTGTAGAGTAGATCCATAGCACTCCAGTGCTCAACGGTTCGCATCTTGCGCTCATATCCACTTCTTCTAACATTGGAGTAGACTCTCCGTTATCACACACATACATAAAACACTATAACAGACACTTTTTCATATATACCCGTTTGTGCGAGAGGAAGAATTCCGATAGCGCATGTTATGCGTGTCGTATGACGCGACTAAAAGGATTGTGGTAGTTGGGTTAGAGACCCACTACCACTTATCTCTTCGCTAGGAATGCTTAAGCATGCCTCGAACTTGGTCGTGACAGCGGTAAACGACCTTGTATTTTTCGGGAAAACTGTAGGTAACATCCAGGTATACGGAATGTTAGAGGAATAAATGGGGAGAAGAGGAGCGAGGTGATGGATGTATTTAGGAAAGGTACATTTGATTTGCTTGGTGTGACTGAAACAAAGATGAAAGGAAACGAGGAAGACGAGTGGTGTGGGGTCAAATGTGTGTGTGTGTGTGCTGTGGAATGGAGAAGGGGAGAGAAGGAGTTGCTATTCCGATGAGTGACGTGCTGCACGGAGCTATAGTGGATTTTGTTTGCGGAAGTACTAGAAAACTAATGGCTATATTTAAGTTTAAGAAGGTCAAGGTGTGTGGTTGTAGCATATGGTCCATCTGAAGGCGAGTTTCTGGGATGATCTAAACGATGTTTTGGACAGGAGGAGTACAAGCTTTTCAGATTGATTTTGTTGGGCGATTTGAATGGCTAAATAGGTGATCAAAAGATGAATGGTATAACAGGTACCTTTGTGGTTGCGGGAGCAAATGAGAATTGCAGGAAGGTGATTGATTTCTACGAGAGAGGTATGTCTGTAAGTAATACATTCTTCAAGCACAAGAATGCCCAAAAGTATACGAGAGTTGTGGTAGGCAGATATGGTATCGAAGTGAAAAGTATGATTGGTTTTGTGTTGGTGAAGGAGATGTTGAAGTATGTGGTGGATGTTAAATCAGTGAGAGGGTTGGGGGAAGGTAATTTCAAATCATTATGTCGTTTTATGTAAAAATTAAGTTAGTGGGAGCATAGGAGGACAGGAGAGGAAAAAAGGAAAGAAGTAAGGAGAATTAAGAACGAGATGTTAAGTGAACAAGGTTCTAAGAGAAAAGCATGTAAGATCACTTACGAATAAATCAGTAGAATGTGAACAAAATGAAACTGAAAAAATATGTACGCAAATGAAGGAAACATTTGTTGGTAGTGCAGGAGAAGTGTGTGGGTGGGCTAAAGTAGGAAGTGGAATGTGAATGGTGGAATGAAGAGGTAAAAAGTAAAAAAAGGCGTGGTTGAATGTGCTAAAAGCTAATGGTGAACTTTCGAAAGAAAAGTGTATGGAAATGTATAAGGAGGAAAAGGAAGACTAAACGTCTTATACCTAGGAGGAAGGAAGAGGTAAATGAACAGTTTGGAAGAAGGATGAATGGAAACTTACAAGGAAATAGGAAGCTCTTCTGGAAGGAAGTAAGATAGGTAAAGAATGAGAGTGAGGTGGAATCTTCATAGAATAATAAATAGGGATGGTATTTTCGTGACTAATGAAACGGATGTGAGGAGTGTGTGAAGAGAACACTTCGAAAATCTTTAATACATTGGCAGTAATGATAGTAAATGTGTGTGGGTTTGATGGTGTAAGAAATAGGTATTTTGGGGGATGATGTAATTAGTTGAGAGGAGGTAATAGGTAGAGTTGAAGAATGATAAACCGGCAAGTATAGATGGAATTACTAGTGAAATAATCAAGAATGAAGGCGAGATGGTAACTGACTGGATATGGAAGTCATGTAACAAAGCGTTTATGTAGGGTAGTCCCGAAAAATTATAGAAGAACAGTAATAGTATCCTTATGTAAAGGTAAGGAGGATAAGGGAAACTATATAAACTATATGGGAATTAATTTATCGAGTGTGGTAGGGAAAATATATTGGTTGAAAGAGTGCATCGAGTGACTGAGGGACTAACTGGTGAAGAACAAGGTGCATTTAGAAAATGAGAAAAATAAATTGTATTTAAGTTTAATGGGCTTGCAACCGGCGTATGACAGGATTAATAGGGAAGCTCTATGGCATGTGTTAAGTGATATATGGTGTTGGTGGCAGGCATCTGAATGGAATCAAAAGTATATATGACGAGAGTGCAGCGTGTATAAGAATAAATGGAGTTGAAAGTGATTGGTTTAATATTAATAGCAGTGAGGCAGGGATGTGTTGACTCTCCTTGGTTATTTAATTTATATACGGGTGTAGTGAGGAAAGAATTAGAGGTTGGGGATGGTAGGGCAAGATGCTAAAATGATGGAGAATGGAAGAGTGGAAGGTGCCCTGCTTATTATACGTGGATGATTTAGTTTTGTGTGAATGTATAGTGGCGAGTGTACTAGGAACCGAACGGCTGGGAGACCGAATAAAAAGTTGGTTGAATCAGTAAAGGAATATCTAAAGGAAAGGAATCCCAGTTTGGCAGAGGCGAGAAGAAAGGTGTATAATAGGAGGGAATAGCAAGAGTTTTGTGAGAGGGTATAGTTGTGGGCCACCTGGTCCATGGGATGAACCCTACATTGACGAGATACTACAGTGAGAGTAGGTCGCAGTTTCGTGAAGCCCTAGGTGGATTTTTTTCCTGACTGCGATGAGTTTTCACTTAAGGGTATAGATGGGACGGTAAAAGGAAGGGGGGCGAGCTTTCTTTTCGACTCGCTTCATGTTCTACTACTATACTTTTCCCGGAGTATGCTGCTCACCTCAACCCCAATTTGGGGAAAGAAGGAAGATGAAGATATTAAAGTAAACTCTTCTTTTTAGCATTAGATATACAGGATAAACCAGAAATTCCAAAATACACTCTTATCCCATAGAGGTTGTAGCAGCCATTAACGAGCCCAACATATTGTTACTAATTACTTTAAGTTATCATAGCGTATATAATTATTTATCATCATAGTGTGGCGAAGACCAAGGGTTCGATTTCTATATAGAGGTTTCCTCCTCAATTAAGTACAAGGGTCCATATGATGTGTAAACTTAATAATAATAATAATAATAATAATAATAATAATAATAATAATAATAGAAGAATATAACAATAATAAAATAATAATAATAATAATAATAATAATCATCATCATCTTCCTTCTTTCCCCAAAATGGGGGTAAGGTGAGTGACAACTGCATCGAAAAGAAAAGAGTAGTAGAAGAATATGACACAAGTCGAAAAGAAAGCCCAGCCTTACCGCCCCCTCTATACTATTAGTCGAGTAATCGTCGCAGTCCAGAAATCCACCCTAAAGAGCTTCATGGAGACCGTGACGGATAACCTCCTATGGCATAATCGTCAAGTGTAGGGTTCATCCCTGCCCAGGTGGGCCCACAACCATACCCCTCACAAACCAGCCGCCATTCAATCCTATCTATCACTTTTATTCTCGCCCTCTTCGCAAACTCACATTTCTCTCATACAGACATTCCTTCACTGACTCAAATCCACTTTTTCTTTCAGTCCTCCAAGCCGGTCGATTCACAACACTACTCACCACTATACATCTCGCTTAACCAATCGACTATAGCTATCATTCATCCTTTCCGCCAGATGACTCAAACATCTCAATGTACTTTCATGTTATTCTCTCATTTATCCCTCTTTTCACACCATCTACTCTCTTAATACGTTCATTCCTCCATTTTCAATTTCTTCTCACAGCCTAACATGCCCTAAGATCTGTCCATCGAACTACATTCGACTTTAATCTTATTACCTCTTATTCCGATCCATAGTCTCACTAATAAACAATAACACAGGTAACAACATACTCACCAATAGGCAGAACCCTAGCGCACTCTAAGCTCTAGTCCTTCACGACATGCCAACAACGATTTTAATTTGCACCATGCCACCTTCTGCATTCACAACTTTCATACTACACTACAATCATCCGTTCCCTTTTCATCCAACATATATCCTAAATATTTAAAACTCGGACACTTGTTCCAACTGCTCAACAATATAACATAACTTTCACACCGAGGCTAATCCTTACTCACAACCATAACCTTACTCTTATCTACGTTTACTTTCAAACCTCCTCCTTTTACAACACCCTGCCCATAATCTTTCTACATATCCTGCTCAAATCACAGTCTCTCAATTCACAACACACTAAATCAAATCATCCGCGTATAATTGGTAGGGTACCCTTCAGTCACCTCCATTCTCCATCATTCTAACATCATTTCCTGCCACCCCCATCTTCTAATTCTTTCATAATGCACATTGAATAACCAAGTAGACATAACACATCCCTGCCTCACTCTGCTATTAATATTAAACCAATCACTTTTGACACCATTTATTCTTACACACGCTTCACAGTAATAATGATAACGATAAATGATAAATGATAATGATAATAATAATAATAATAATGATGATAATAATAATAATAATAATAATAATAATAATAATAAACAATAATAATAATAGTAACAATAATAATTATAATTATAATAATTATAAATATATAAAAAAATAAAAATAATAATTTGCTATATTCAACCGCTGTAAGTTATGCAATAGTAATAAACCAGTTATATATGGCATCTTAAGTTTGATACTATATGCACTAGCAAGATGCTATCAGTAAATAAAATAGTGCGATTTTAGGTAGTGTTTAAATAAAGTTGTAGTATGCTGACTATGCCACCAAAGTAAAAGAAAAAAATTAAAAACATATTTTGGGCACCTAAATTATTTAAGAAAAGTTATGAAAAATGAAAATACATATAAAATTTATTTAAAAAAAAATTATATGTAAAATGTGAGCTAGGCCTCCATGTCATCTTCATCATCCTCGTCATCATTAGAACTTTCTTCCTCTTCGCTCGTTACATCAGGATCTTCTTTCTGTTCTTCACATTTTGAACATTTACAAGAAAAAATATAGTTATCCCTGAAAGAAATGAAAATATCAGGCTATAAGAATGTCGCAAGATATTCAATTAAAGTTTATCCTAAAGTGAGTGCCGCGGAAAAATCATGTTTTTTAAAAATATATACTAAATATTTTTTTGAAAAAACATTTGAATTCATAATTTATATAAAAAAAATAATAATAAAAAAAATAAAATAAATGTATTCTGAATGAAAAAGAAATTTTGCTTCACCTCTTCGCAACACTAATGTGTCAAAATGTATTAATGGTATTGTCAATAACATTAAAGTCTAATTTATTTTACGATTGTGAAAATGTGAGACGCTTACTTATTACAACTATCATATTAGGTATTATTATTAATTAATTTATTCTAGCATAGAAGATAAGTTAAAACCTCCAATCAGGTTACTTGAATGGACTCTTAAAATTTGCCTCAGAATGACTGATTTTCTGTACTTTTTATGAGCTTAAATTTGATTTATTTTTAATTTCTTTTTTTTAATTTTTTTAGTTTAATTTGACGTAAATATTTATTATTTGTGTCCATAATTATAATAATATATAATTATATATATATATATAAATATGACTCAATTTTTACTGTCTCATATATATATAGTATATATATATATATATATATATATATATATATATATATATATATATATATATATATATATATATAATATTATATATATATATATATATATATATATATAATAGCCATCTCCAACTGCGAGGGCGGTTAGCCCCTCGCTCAATAACAAGCCAAAGGCTTGTACAGGGACTAGATGTTGTTGGACTAGAATTTTTAACTTGGTTTTGGGTGTTGATACTGAAGATTTTATGGAAAATTTCAATAGGTATGATAAAGTGTACTTGCTATAGATGATTTAAATGCAAAGGTTGGTGATACATAAGTAAGAGGAAGATTGGTGTACCCTTTTAAAGTATGAAGGTATTAATAGTATTAAGGAAAATGAGGATTTTTGAATTTGTGTACTACTAGAGAGATATTAATAGAAAACCCTTGATTTAGTAAAAGGAGTACACACAAATGTATACATGGGTTAATGGAGTGACCGATGATCGTGTTTTGCTTGATTATGTATGTGTGAAACATATGAGGATAGGTTGCTGAATGTGAACGTCTTGAGAGGAGCATCAGGAGGTATGTTCGATCACTATTTGGTAGATTTAATGGTAAAGCTGAAAGGATGGTGGAAGAAAAGATTTGAATTTATTAGGAGGGAGAAGTTACAAGAGTCGAAAAATTGGAAAGGGAAGAATACTCCACAGAATACGAAAGATTATTAGAAAAAAGAAAAAAAAGTCAAAGTCAAAGAAAGAGACAAATGGAACGCAAGAGGAGGGGAAAAATATTTAAGGAAACAATAGTGATAACTACAAGCTATGTTTGCAGCTTGAAAATGGTGGAAAAAGTAAAAGAAATGGCAAATGGTGGAGTAAGAAATTGAATGCTATTATTAAAAGAAACCGAATATTCTGCAAGATATTTGTCGAATACAGCCAGGAAATATGGAAGGAATACAAGAGGGTATGAATTGAAATAAAGAGCGGATGAAAGGTGGAGTGGAGAAATAGTTGCAAATTATCGAGAAAGAAGTAAACTATTTTGGTAGAAAATAAACAATGCTCGAAATAAGAGGAGAGAGGTTTTAACTGGTGTAAAGACTATAGTTGGGAATGTAGTTCAGGATAATGCGCAAGTTGAGTAAATATATTGATAACATTTTTGCTGGGAAAGATATTCCAATTTATAGGGTTAAGGGCTATAAAAAGGAGTGCATTAATCAGGATTGACAAAAAAAAATTTTTAAACATGCTTTATCTTTAATATGATTTTTTCTCAAACTCACAAAATATATCAATAATAAAATTTAATAAACACAATTTATCACACAGTGTAAGCTAATATTACCACTGCAATAAGGATTTTGCAATTGTAGTCGCAAGAACCTATTCCTAAATATACTAAAACATTTACACATGAAACTAGGAAAACATTTATTAATTTAAATTAGGATAACAAAATTTTCTTTCCTTCTCTTCCCACCAATAGATGAGGAAAAGGAGTGCGCAACATGCACGGAAACAAGACTGTTAAGTGGAATAGAATGACGTAAGTCGAAAGGAAAGCGCCCCACCTTACCATCCCCACTATACCATTACATGAGCGCTAGTCTCCGTCAAAAAAATCCACCCAACAAGACCGAGACTGACTCTCACTGTGGTATCTCGTCAATGTGGGGTTCATTCCCTGGGCCAGGCCCACGACCATACCTCCCTCGCAAAACCACGCCATTCACTCATATTATACACCTTTCTTCTCGCCTCTGCCAAACACATTCCTTTCCTTCAGACATTCCATTACTGACTCAATCCACTTTTTCTTTTGTTTCTCAGCCAGTCTATTCCCAGCACACTCACCACTATGTATCCGCTTAAACAAAACCAACGAACTATCATTGATCCTTTCCATATGACCAAACCATCTCAATAAACTCTCGTTTATTCTCTCATTTACGACTTTCTTTACACCACACAATTCTCTAATACGTTCATTCCTCATTTTATCAATTCTTCTCACACCTAACACGCCCCAAAAATTATCCATCTGAACAGAATACACCTTAGATCTATACCTCGTATACAATACCATACTTTCACTACAATACATTAACACAGTAAGAATATACCCTCATGTAAAACCTTAGCCCACTCAAGACTTAGTCTCCTTGTATCCACCAAGGCTTTAATTGCATCAGCCACTTTTCTAACTACCTTCTGCATCATCCGCTCCCTTTTCATTTAACATATATCCTAAATATTTAAATTCAGATATTAGCTCCAATTGCTCACCATCTAAAGTGATTTCACACCGCGGACTCTCCACACCCACTACCATAACCTTACTCTTATCTACATTTACTTTCAAACTCCTCCTTTTACACACCCTGCCAAAGCTCTCTATCAATCCTCTCAAACCTTATTCAGATTTATCCCAGAAAACCAAATCCCCCGTGTACAATAAGCAGGGCACCCTACCTCTCTTCCATTATCTATCAGTCTAACCACCTTCCCTTACCTCTAATTCTTCCATCAACCCGTGCATATACAAATTAAGTAATAAAGGAGACATGACATATCCCCTGTCTCACTAATGACTAAGAAATGGCCAAATTAAAATTTTAAATAATTTTTTGGGTGGGTTTTCCCCGTTCTAATTTCTGCTCCCTCTTTGAAAAGGGCCCAGACCGTGAGTGGTGGTTGGGGTGGTGTTATAAAAAAAAAAAATAAAAAAAAAAAAAAAAAAAAAAAAAAAAAAAATAAAAAAAAAGCAAGCAAGCTTCAGCGCCTTTTTAGATCCCAGTTTGCTTCTCAATTTATGCCATACAAGACAAAATGTTTAGATCATCTAAGCTGACCTTGAGGTTACAGGACAGTAATAAACTATCACAAAAAAAAAGTTTATTATCTTCTATATCATTTTAAATTTTTACATGCTTTCACCACCTATTTACAGACCCTGTAACATCTTTGTCATGTTGAAAACAATTTCATTGTGAAGAAAATACACAAGCAAATATCTTATTTGAGTTTAATAGTACTCTATGCCAACATTCTCAAAACAAATGACATTTTTTTTGTGTCCATTTGCTTAGCAAACCAATACTGTTCTTCAAAGGCATTTTGGGTAGAGAAAGATTTCAGCATTTGGCCTTTGGATCAAAGCTTTTGTATTGGAGAAATAAAGTAAAACAAAATCAGATAGCGTGCCACTCCAAAGTTAAGTGTTTTTTTGAAGATTGTGAAGTTCTTTATTTTCGCGACATCAATGATCCAGTTATAGGGCGTCTTACTAAACCCAGAAAGTGGTTCCCTAATTATTCTCCAGAGCTTGATTCACATACTGTCAGTTGCGTAGTGTAAATTCATCAAACCATGAAACTGTTGATGTGTCAAATAGAGCCTGAAGCACTTGAAGAGGCACTTCTTGAACCAACTTCTATTCAACACATTGAATTTCGAACAAGGCAGATTTGTCAATTTTTGGGATATCAAAAGCCGGAAGGTCTTTCAAAATTGTATGAGAAGTGAAAAAATGCTGCTGCCATATGCAAAACCTATCTTTGCAAAGAAGAATTTTCAACTCTAGTAAACTTAAGACAGTATCCAAATTCCTCTGACATCAAATAGTCTTAATTTGAATATTGTATCAAGAATTTAAACATTATTTCTTCAAAAGCATTAAGTGAAAATGTTTTCAATGAAATTCTTTTGTTCCTTAATATGATTATTAAGTTTGCCTATTATTATTTTGATATTTCATGCAGCTTATTTTGACTTTTATAACTTTGTTAATTTTTAAAGTTGATATTGCAAGAATAACTGTATAATACAAACTTTTCAGCTTGTACAACAATAGCCTCCATAGAAATAAAAAATAAACTATTTTGAATTTGAGTGTACATTGTATTTTTCGATTTTGGTGGAATTTAAAAAAAATATTTGTATACTATATGCTATAATTTTAAAAGCAATTAGTTTGGTTTTCCTCACTTTCAAGAAGTCTGCTCAATATATGGTTGCTAGATAATAATGGACGAATCTCTGGGTAAAATTGAAACTCTGAAGTAGTAATGAATGTTGACAATCCTGACACTTGCGAAAAGAAAGCGAATAAAATCAAATCTACATTTAATGACTAAGATATAAAACCAAAGAAATCTTTGCAAAGAATTTGAGTCATGTAGTTAAAACCAATATTCGGACATTTTTTGACGAAGAAGAGAGACTATCTGAGGAAATACCGATAAGGGGCTAAGCAATGAAGAAAGCTTCTATTTTGTTCAGAAGAATCTAACCAGGGTTGGCATTAAAAAACCTGCCCAAACCCCCCCCCCCCCCAAAAAAAAAGCCACCTAAAAAACCCCAGCTTCAAGTGGTTTTTTTTTTGGTTCTTTAATTTTTAGCTATTACTTTCAACAACGAGAGATATTTTTAAAAACTACTAATATGCAATAATAACTACTTTATTATGTTTCATTATTAGTGAGCCTAGTTGCATTTTATTCAAGATTTTCACAAGATTAGTGATGCGTAAAGTGCCCGGGAATTTAAGAATTGGGCAAATGTTTTGGCCATTTTAGAGGGCGCTTATACCTATATATAAGACTTGGGTTCAAGTACTTGTACTTGTACTTAAGTACATATTTTTGAGTACTTGTACTTGCAGTTTCAAAACCCAGTGTACTGTACTTGCACCTTTTGTACTTGAAAATTTGCCAAGTACTTGCAAGTACCTTTTGGCATTTTTAACTTGCCAATGAAATTTTTTTAATTTTCATTTTCCAGACGCATTGATATTATAATTTCTTATATATGTATTCTGAATAAATTTCCATTTACGAATATATATATACTTATATAGTATATAGTATATATATATTATATATATATTATTAATAATATATAATATAATATATATATATATTATATTATATATATACGTTATATCCTATATATAATATATATATATATATATATATATATTATATATATATATATATCTATATATATATATAGTATAATATATATATAATTATTAGGCGGAGATATTGATTGATTTGATTTGACTTTTGTGTACTAAGAGTTTTCACGGAAGGGAGTAGTTCCGAGGGATTTGGGAGAGAGCAATAATTAGTGACCGCTTATATATTAGGTAATAGGGATAAGGTAAGTAGGGTATTACAGGGGAATTAGTTTTTTCGAGTGTTGTAGGGAAGATATATGCTGTATTTGGTCGAAAGAGTGGGTCGAGTGACTGAATGAGATTGGTGAAGAACAAGATTGGTGTTAGAGGTGTTAGAGGATGTGTAGATCAAATCGTTTTTGCATTGAAACAAATTGAGAAAATAGGGAGAAGATGAATAAATTATATTTAGGTTATAATGGATTTGCAACAGGCGTATGATATAGTTAATAGGGAGAACTCTATGGGTAGGGTGTTTAGTGATGTATGGTGTTGGTGTGGTAAAGCTTCTGAATGGAATCAAGAAGTATGAATCAAAAGTAGTGAAGCGTGTGTAAGAATAGAGTCGAAGTGATTGGTTTTAATATTAATAGAGAGAGGCATGGATGTGTTATGTCTCGCTTGGTTATTCAATTTGTATGTGGATGGGGTTTATGAAAGAAGTTAGAAATGAGAGGGTGGCCCGAGGGGATTGGTGCTAGAAGCATGATGGAGGAATGGAAGATTGAGTGGAGCGGTTTCCCTAGCTATTATAGCTGTGAGGATACTTGGTCTTATGTGCGCGAATCAGAAGAGGAGTGTTGAATAGGATTGGTAGAGGATTTGGTAGGGTGTGTGTAAAGGAGGGGGTTGAAAGTTTAAACGTGTAAGAGTAAGGTTATGGTTGTGGAGTGAGGACAGTCTTTGATGAGAGTATGTTAGATTGGTGAAGCAGCTAGAGTAAGTGGGTCTGAGTTTAAATTATGTTAGGATGATATGTTGGACTGAAAAGGGAACGAATGATTCAGAGTGTAGTAGCACAGTGTAGTAGAAAATTGTGGCTGGTGCAATTAAATCCCGTTGTGGAATGGTAAGGGGACTAAAGGGCGTTTTTAGATTTGGCAAGCTTTTCTTCCAAATCGAAGGACGTTCTTGAGTTCATTTTCCCCGAATTGGAAACAATCAAATGAACAATTTTCTTCAGTTTTGAGGTTTGGTTTACATTTACCGCACAGACTAGCCTAATAAGGCCTATTAATGGTCGGATTTTTAGAGTGGTGTAGGATTTACTTGATATATATATATATATAGATATATATATATATTATATATAATATATTATATAGTATATCATATATATAATATATATATATATATATAATATATATTATAATAGTATATATATGGTATATTAATATGATAAATATATATATATATAATTATATATAGTTAATATATTAATATATAAGTATATACTTATAGTATATCAATGTAGTATATACTATACGTATAGTAGTAATATATCTAGTATTCTTCAAAGTGACGTCAAACAACGCAATAGAAACAGAGAAATAAAATTTCCGGAATTTCGTTAATTTTTTATAATTATAGTTTCAACCAGTTTTTTTTAAGAAAATACGATAATTAATATATTTTCGAAGATAAAATATTTATGGACGAAACTGTTAGAAACATTAAAAAAAACATTGTTTTTAACGAATTTCATTCGTGACGTCACAGAACTCACAGAGATAAAAAATGAAGACGTTAAGAACGAAAATAGGCAACTTGCGGATTGGAAAGAAAAAGTTCCCGGATTTCGGGTAGGGAAATTTTCTTGCCGTTTTAAAGAATATGTGACAAATGCAAATGGAAAGTGAAGAACTTCTTCCGTTTAGAAAATTCTTGCCAAATCAAATAAGGACTAAGTCTTGAGTGGGCTAAGGGTCTTACATGTGTGAAGAAATATTTGTGACCGGTTTTAACTATTTATGTTAGGGAAACTATGGTCCTGGAATAAGAGGTATAGATTTAAAGGTACAATTTGTACCGACCTACCAACTTTGGACCGCCTACCGATTATAAATATGTTGATAAAATGAGTAATTGGAAGTATCTAGAGAGTTGTTTGTTGTGAAGAAAGGGATAAATGAGAGAATAAATGTAGTACGTTGAAACGGTTTGGCATTGTGGAAAGGATGGATGATAAGTCTTTTGGTTAAACGGATGTATTGTGGTGAGTGTGCTGGGAATCGATCGGATTGGGAGAGACCAGAGAAAAAGTGGGATTGAGCCAGTAAAAGGAATGTTTGGAGGAGAGAAATGTGTTTACCAGGAGGCGAGAAGAAGGTGCAGCTAACGAGGATGTGATGGCGGGGGTTTGTGTGGAGGTTGTAGTGGTTTGGTAGCCTAGGCCTGAGGAAGAAGGGATGAACATGTGAACTGACGAGATGCCTTGAAAGTGGAGGTGTGCGGTCGCAGTCGCCGTTGAAGCTCTAAGGGTGGATTTTCTGATTGCCACGGAGTTCTCACTAGAAAGGTATAGAAGGGGGCGGGGTAAGGCTGAGCTTTCGTTGTTCGACTCGTTGTCATAGTTCTCTACTACTTTTCTGTTCTGGTGCATGTTACGTCGGCACCTGGTCAACCTCTGCAGTCTTGGGGAGAGGTGATGATGGTGTGGTGATGGGTGGTGTGATGAATGGTGGATGGTGATGGTGATGTGATGATGTAAAGGTTGTACGGTTTATGGTTTTATGATGAGATGGATCACAAAAATTCAAATTTGGAGATTTTAGGTTAACTTTTCTTCTCAAGCATCTGAATTTTTTTTGATTTTATAGTGTCTTGTCTTTCTGGTCAAAGGCTTGTCAAGTTTTAAGCATCTTTCTTGCTCTTCAAGTTATTTCATCTGTATGGATATTTTTCTTTTTCAACCTTTTTATTCTCTTCTTTTTGGTTCTGTTTTGACTCTTTGAGATGTTCGTCATATTCTATGGGCAGCTCTTACATTGTCAACATTTTTGAGTGATAGGAACTTTGTGAATACTTTCATGAGATCTTATAGAGATTGTGCACTGTT
>JABUQX010026303.1:0-15000 GCA_015478945.1 Trachelipus rathkii
CGACGACGCTACGTTCATTAATTGGAGTGTTTAACCGTTTTCGCATTTATGTTTGACGCTTTCGTTTTCGTTGCCCTTCAATATATATATATATATATATATATATATATATATATATATATATATGCGCCGAGATACTCAGGCTACTTAATTAATAGTAATCAATCAACGTGAATAAATGAAAATAAGTGGAATTTTAGTCTTTTGTTAAACAATGAAAATTCAAGTATTATATCAACAAGCTAAATATCAGTGCCATCTGAGGGCTATATAAGACATATAATATGACTAATAATCTCGCAAATTATAAAAAGTTAATTATATAGACACCCGACACAAATCTAAATGTGACCTCTCTTCCGCGAAGTAAGTTTACAAGTCTATTAAATAATTATAATAATATGATTGCAATTAATGTTTCTATTATTAAATGAATATATAAAAATAGAGACAGACGTGGCATTCGCACGTCTGCCTCGGGCACGACCTCTTGGCCTACTTCCAGATTCAGTCATTAAACGACTTGAGTAGCTCAGTCCATATATATTCCTGGCGCAGAAGGTTGACTCGCCGACTCTCATGCGAGAAGACGCTGGTTCAATCCTCCGCGTAGCAGTCTGAGTTTTATCTTCCTGGGGGCAAGAATTAAAATTCAGTGCGACAGGCTTGGGATAGCCGGAATTAAAGTTCGATTTCCTGTAGTCCCCACGTTTTACCCCTCTGAAAATGGGATAAAGCACGTTAAAGGAAGTTATATATATATATATATATATATATATATACTATATATATATATTTATATATATATATATATATATGCTTAACCTTATATATATATATTGCTGCTGCTCATATATATATATAGAGAGAGAGAGAGAGCCGCTACTTCAAAAGGATGTTACATAAATAGACATGATAACGAAAAATCGCCGAACCCTACGCGTCAAAAACCCTACAGTGTCACGTGTTAGCTAAAACTCAATAGAAGGAGCATTAGAGTTGCGAAGAGTATTTTTCTTTATCATGCTCTCGAAAATATTATTTTTAATAATTCAGGGGCTCGAGACCCCGACACGTTCCATCTTTGCGATTTAATCTGGGGGTATTCGTTTAGTTATAAAAAACAACAATTTTTGGCAACTCTATTGCGCCGAGAAATAATGGAAAAATTATTGATTGCCGTTCGTTATTATATATAATATCCCAACATCCTGCCAAAGGACAAGTTTCCAGCATATATATATAGCATAACTTTTACTATATATATATATATATATAACTATATATACCATAGCATATATATATATATGCTGCACTATATATGCTGCCATATATATATATATATACAGGAGTGATTCAAAATTATGTTAAATTTTTTTGGTAACTGATAAATACAAAAAAAAAGGTAAATTTCTATAAGGTATGACGAATCGGTGGGCTAAACGTTTTGGAACAACAATCTGTACATGTGTTTTTACTAATATCATGTATCTACAAAAGCAGATAGGTTACAAATCTAAATTTAAAATGGTGGACGTTAAAAAATATTTGAGGAACGAGGCTTAACTCATTCAATAATTTTGATATTATTATTATGATAGGTTTAATTTGTACAACATAAACATACTGTTTCTAAATCACCTACAAATGATATCAAAGACTCAAGATGATGTTGAAAATGACCTCGTTGTTCCAAATGCACGCGTCCAGGCGTCTTATCACGGTGTCGGACTGATTTCGTCGGGAGTCTGTTTGATCAGTATCAATTTTTGTTCATAATCATAATCGTAGGAGTGCTTCAACGGTGTCGATTGGGGAAGAGTATACTAAGGTCTTTGTCCCCAGGGTAATAATCAAGAGTTTAGGTCTGGTGACCTTGCTGGCCACGGAACTAGGTCACCTCGACCTATCCATTGATTAAGGGGAAGGTCTCATTCAGGTGTTCTGAACTGCAGCACTAAAGTGCAGGAGCCGCATCATGCATAAACCACATGTTTGGCGCAACTGGCATATCAAAGCTTGCCAATTTTTGAGCTCATGATGTTTCAAAGGTTTTAACTAGATTATGCCATTAAGCCTGGGAGGAAACAATTAATAAAAAAAAGTGAACATAATTATACTTAAAAAATTCCTGTAGGGTTTGTAACCTATAGTTTCATAGATACAAAATATTTAGTAAAAAACACATACATAACTGTGAACGGAAACTTCAACCTTACGTCATACCTTTATGAACTTTTACATACCTTTGCATTTCTTATCCAGTTACCAAATTTTTACCATAATTTATGCGCCCTCTACTGTATACATATATATATATATATATATATATCTACCATATATATATATATATACTGCTATTTCATATATATATATATATATATATAACTCTCTCTGCATATATGCCCGCACCATATATATCACCATATACTAAGCTTTCACTAACGGATTTACAGAGAGGATATAAAAAGAATGATTGTCACTTTATGTTTGATGCCAAATTATTAACTTAAGATTTCACAGTCCAGCCAAAGCGATTGGCGATTCTATACTATAGGTGTTGTCACTCAAAATAAAAGGAACATTGGTATAATAGGAGCCAGCTTTGGTGCCGCCAGCTCTTACAAATTTCTTTCCTGTAAAAGTGAAACTCTAACACTTCCATTTATAGTTTTAAAATTAATTGATTTAACATTTCTACAAAGTAATAGTTCAACAGATTAACAGTTTAGATGAGATTATTCATTAAAATAAAATGAGTAATATTTCTATATTGCAATGAGCCGGGTTTATAATATCGAAATGCTCTCACAGACGTTTATCTTTTAGCACAGGACTGTAACTAATTAATTATATATTCTCATAATTAATAATAGATGTCAGGGTATTAAACGACAACTTTGTCTACTTACGCTTCCAACTTACTATCAATCCGTGGCCAGGCTCCCAAGACAAACAGTCATCTAGATACGCTGGAATTTCGTCCTATAATATACTAGTAATTCAACCTCCAGTTGGATAGGGCAATGACCTGTGAGTTCAAAACAATATTATCAAATAATTGCAACCTACCAACTCAATGCTGTGGAGATCTCCAAAGTAGTATAACGGAACGTCGGGTTCTTTTTATACCAAAAACCAAGTTGGACTGCAGTATACGTTATCAGGAAATATAATTAAAATTCTCGTCAAAGTTCTGTGCATCAACCTCAAATATAACTCTTAATATATTAAGTAAAATAAATATTTGAAAAATAATTGACCAACGGAATCGATTGAGACACTGGAAAAATTATATACTTTAATAAAAAAAATAAGAAATTATGTACTGCTCTTCTTAAAACAATATGAATAAAATTATATATATCTGCGAATATATATATATATATATATATATATATATATATATATAACTTATATATATATATATATATATATCTATATATATTTATATAAATATAAAATATATATATATATATATATATATATATATATATATATATATATATATATATATATATATATATATATATATATATATATATATATATATATATATATATATATATATATATATATATATATAGATTTACATACGCACAAATATATATAAAATATGCAGTACTTCTTTAAGACAATATTCTAACTAAAGCAATATATATACATATATATATATATATATATATATATATATATATATATATATATATATATATATATATATATATATATATATATATATATATATATATATATATATATATATATCGAGATATATAAATATATACGCACAAATATATATGTACTATGCAATGCTCCTTTATCAAAAACACTAAGTCTACAATTTATATATATCCCCGAATATATATATATATATATATATATATATATATATATATATATATATATATATATATATATATATATATATATATATATATATATAAAATAAATAAAAATATATATATAAAATATAAAAATTCTGGCTTGATATGTATATCTATATATATATACTACCCTATATATATATACGCACGAATATAATATAAAATAAATAAAATTATTGATATGCTGTACGGAATGGGAGCATCACTTCTAAGGAACAAGCTTTATGTTTAACCCGAAATAATTTCAAAATTAAAATATTTTAAAAATGTCTGTAAATTTGTACACCCAAAAAGTCAGCTGATCGCAGATCACGGTTTTACAATCGAATTTTCTATTGAAGACAGAAAGTTCTATTGTGAAATATTTATTTATACAATAAATATTAAATGAGAAATATTTGTAATATAAAATATATTTAACTTTCTTTATATTTAATATTAAATAATAAATATTAAATAAATTTGCAATAGAAATATCTTTATTTATAAACACGTTACCTTGTACCTGGACTGTCTAGACATCTGTGAGTAATAAGGCGTCTGCTGTGCATTCAATCCATACATAAATATACATGAGAAAATATTGATACACAAGATTGCAAAAATAAATGTATCACTTGATAAATCGATCTAGGCTAGGTATATGGCAATAATAAAATAAATAGAAATATTAAAATTGATTCACAACACTTCAATATAAATTTAAGAAGAAATATTTACATAAAACACTTCGTAAATACAAGCTTGCACGAGCAATTTTTCATAACTGACACAGCACAATGTAAAAATCGAGAATTACGATTCCAGTATGACCAACATAACCACACATCTTAAGACCAAGAGCAAAAGCAGGAGAAAGAGTGAAAATAATGGCGTGTAAGACGTTTTATATGAAGACTGGTAATCCCCGAATTCATTTCGTGGTACAATACGTGAGATGTACAAAAGGACAATGCATGATAAAAGGTATATGCAGAGATTTAACCTAAAATCAAAAGAAAGGTGTTTAGGGTATTCACAGTAGAATGGGAGTAGTTTGCCTTTCTGGTAAATAGCAGTAGGATCTTTGCATTTAAAAACATCAATCTCAACGAAATCAGATAGTGAATAAGTCAAATATGTTGAGGATTTAAAAGTCTTCATCGACCAATACAGAATAAAATCCGCTTTTTATTTATTCTAAATAAAAAAATATATATATAACTTATATACATTAAAAATATATATATATATATATATATATATATATATATTATATATATATTATTATAGTATATATATTATATATATTATATACTATATATTATGTAGAAATTTGGACTTGGCTATTGGGCCTATTCTGTCATATCGATGGAATGCAAATTTACGTAAGTTTCCGATTAAGTTTTATTTGGCTTTAAATTATATTATCAATAACAAAGATATTGTTATAACCCGTTCAGATAAGGGTAATAACATCGTTATCTTAAATTATTTAGATTATAATAATAAATGTAATACACTATTATAACTTATTAGACATACTCTATTTAGTAAAGTATATTTTGAATTGATTAATAACAATTTATAATATTTGATATTTTCATTTAATAACCATTTACATAATTTTCATAATTTTTTCTTCTTTAAATAAAATATTGTTTTACATCAACACACCTTTTAATTATAACCTTGTTATTTACTCATAAGCAAATAAAAAATGTTAACACTAATTGAAATGTTACCTCATTAAGAAAAATAAAAAGATTAAACACTAATTAAATCGTACCCATAAGAAAAATAAAAAGATGTTAACTAATATTTAAAATCGTACCTTCTCCCAACAGAAATTGCATTCGCTTGGAATTGTTGTCACAGTATACATAGGAAACTCTCTCTTCACATCGGCTGTCGGTAATATCTTCATCCATATAGGAACATATAGAATATATAAAATGCTGGTAAACTATCTAAAGACATGTATATTCCCATTGGTATAATATATATATGAATATATATATATACATAACTGAATATATATATATATATTATATATAATATATATATATTATTATATATATATATATATATATATATATATATATTATATATATTATATATAATATAATATAATATATATTAATAATATATAGTATATATATTATATATAAGTATGTAGCAGAGTCGGAAAATTGAATTCCGACTCAATTTTAAAACAATATTAAGTGCTTAATAATTTTCTTGACCTTAGAAATAGCTCACATTCACACTGGGATAAATTTTAAGGTATATATATATAATATATATATATATATATATATATATATATATATATATATATATATATATATATATATATATAATATATATATTATATAGAAGACACATGGTTTTTTAGGTAGATCCTTTCGTGTCACACTATCACTATGCAGATAACAGTTTTGGCTATCAAGAACAATCTGAGCCGTCTTTTCGTATCCAAGAGGAAGGCGGCACCGCGAGGCTTGGAATACAGGTTTGAATCCTGTAATTTGTTTTGTTTTGCAAGGAGATAGCGAGTGTGGAGCGTGATTTTCTAACTATTAGAAACGAATAACGCCGTTATTTTGCTTGAGACACAAATGACGATGGTATAACGTTTTGAATTAAAATAGTACTGGTAAATCTATAAAGGACCCCGCCCTTTATGAGAGAGTAGTCTTACGGTAGACTGATTTCCAGTTAAATAAGTCACCTGATTTTCAGAAGAGGTAAAGCTCGAGTGTTAGGAGAGATAATAGGTAGGTCTTGAATAAGACAACCTTTGGAACAGGAAGTTGAGCAACTTGGTCGAGTTTATCTGAACCAGGTTGGTTAAAGGGGCATATTCTTCAGGTGCTAGTTGTATTCGGACATTGGATGCCGGGATGGCCTGAAGTGGGATGCTTTCAGTTGGCATCGCGCCTTTGGCATGCACAGTTGGCAAAAGGATACTCTTTTTGGTCCAAGCTTGTGAAATACCGATTGAACTAAGTAACCTGGAGGGAATAAAGATTGTGCCGGAAGTTCTTCTCCAATATATGGGATGAATTTGATTTGTGGGAAATACGGTGTAAAAGGATGCATTGGATTGGTTCAATTGATCCAGTCTCTGATTCCAATGAATTTCTTTTAAGGTTTGAAACTTGGGAAACAAGACCAGAAGAGATGTTAGGTAAGCAACGTGAAATAAAAAGTTGAATAAGACGTGATCAGAATAAGAAATCAAGGAAAGAAAGTGTAATATTCTTTTCCAAATGAATGGGATTCTTAAAAAACTGAAACTTAGAAGAATGAAGGCACATCCATAGAGGAATAGGTAAAGACTAGTCCATAGACATGTCTGGGATAGAATTGGGTTTCTCCACATGCGATGAAGCCTAGTTTTTTCTGAAAAGAAATAAGGGTGATAATTGTCCTAAAGTGACAGTATAAGGTTCTATAGATTTATATTCTGCAATAGGGCAATGCGAGAAATTCAATTGGTAAAATCAAGATTGAAAGTTACAACAAGACTGGTCGTCAATGGAAGCAAACACTTGGGATTGGGGGCAAACGGCTAGTTGGCCTAAATGTCGACCAAACGATTATGTGCTTGACTCTTTAAGGTCAAATGTTGTATTTCGAATTACCATCAATTCACAAGAAATAGTTGTTGGGTCGTTGTACATAACTCGTAACTAGAGATTGATTTAGAGCGAAGTGAGTAGGAAAAATAATGAGTTTGTAATGAGAATAAATTTCTCTACTGGATAATTAAGGAATTAAAAGTGATTAGTCAATAGGGGCTAGCGGCAGATTGATAGTTCCATGAGTAAGTTAAGAAGTTTGATAGTTTTTTGTTTCTAGAGGGATGCACTGTGTGTAACTTAGTTTCTTGTTCAATTTCTAGTAAAAGAAGGCAGTATAGTAAGATGGAGAAAAGAGTTGCCGAGTTAGAATTTAATTTTTTAGCTAATTGAAGCGAATTAATCACCAACTGGTAGATTTGATGTATGTTGTATACGGTTTGCTCGATTAGATTTATTAAAGCCCTTATACTACCCATTTGATTTATTATGTTGTGCGTAGCACTTAAACTAGTTTGGAATTCTATTAATTTCTGTAAGCTATCCCTAAAACTCATTAATGTGCGAGTATTCGCCTTTAATTGTTCCTTTAATTCGGTTATCAATAAATTTGAGGTGGAGGCATAATTACCTAAGATGTTGATTTTCTTTCGGAGTAGTTTTACCTGTTTGTCTGTCGCCGTACCAAAAAGAATGTTGAGGACGTCTCCTCCGAACTCAAAAGCGGCTCGTTTCTTTTTTGATTCGTTGCTGAGATCCATAAAGGTTATTTCACTTACTTCGTTTCATTTTCTGGGCTAGTACTTTTACTCGAATGGTCATTAGCTTGAATTCCCATTGGTGAGCCCTTTGATGTGTTGAAACATTTAGAAACGTGGTCTCGAACGATGGTAAGAATGATTCTTTGACGTTGTTCACCAGTTTAGTTGTCTTGATGATTGTTTCTTTGATGTCTGGAGGACATTCTAAAGAGATAACTAGATCGAGGTATCCTTCTATGAAGTTAACTTCTCCAGTACGATACAAAACTAAACCAGGTAGAATCTTCGTTTCTTCTTTTTCATTTATGAGATTGCTTTGACATGTTGATGCGATGATTAGTAGCAGCAAAATTTCAGTTATTCGGGAAGCAAAATTCATTTCTGAAATATTTTAGCTGTATTGAGATACTTTATACTTTTCTTTGGTTTTAATAAAGTTAAAGGTCGCCTAATTTTTATTTAATAAACTTGTTAAAATTAATTGGTTAGTTAAAGCGTTCGCGTTTCTTAACTAAATGGTTTCTTAATTACGATTGGGTTAGTTGAATTAACATCTAAATGTAGGAGTTTTAAACTCAAACGTTATATACTATTTAATACTTAGTTATTTTTTATTTACTTACTAGTTAGTTTTCTATTACTTACTTACTTACTAGTTAGTTTTTTATTACTTACTTACTAGTTAGTTTTCTATTACTTACTTACTTACTAGTTAGTTTTCTATTACTTACTTACTTACTAGTTAGTTTCTATTACTTACTTACTTACTAGTTAGTTACTTATTTTTGTTTTCTTATAGAAAAGTTTTTTGAGTTTTCTATTTTATATTATTTTTTTATTAAAATTGCGTCCCCCGGTCCCCTTTCGTTCTGAAGTGAGACGTATTTTAACGTTCTTTATATATTTTAATCAAAGGAATGAGTAACAACTAATAAATCGATCAGAACTTATCTAATGAATTAATCTAGTCTAAGATTTATCAAATCTACGTCTAAATTCTAAAATTAGAGTTCTTATGAATATATATTAATCCAGACTATATGCTCTTAATTTTATAACGATCGTTTCCTTAATCCAGTCTATAGTTTTTTTTCTAATCCACTAATGATTTCTCAACTAATGTAGAGAAATTGGTACAGACGCGATGCGAAATGTACGTCAATCATTTTCTTAAAATTAAAAATATCTTCGGAATATGAAGAATTCATTCTAAAAACTAAAGGATTTTTCTTAAATCTACGAATATACGAAATATATACAGGAAATTGGGATGAATTAGTAGCCAGGAGGCAAATAATAAGTTTTATTTCCTCTGTATTCAAATCCAATTTGACAGGCGGAGGTCGGACAAGAGTCTTCTCTGTAGTCTTCTGTGTTGTCCTTTCTAACTCAGCTTTTGTGTAGAGCCCTGTTCTATTATCCTTGTTTGATCTTCTTGTGACTCGGGTGTGAATCTCGGGACCAGTAAACTAAGGTTATGAGGTCTGTTAAAGAGATCCTTGTTTCGGTCATCGTCTGAAGGAATGTTAGGGGGTGATTCTACAACAGTGGAAATGGGAGAGGCCCATCTTTTTCAGGGATTCAGGAGATTCTCTCTGGAAAAAAAACTTCTTTGGAGGGATCCTCCATAGGCACCCGATACCTCGCCTCTTGTCGGGTGGGTTCCGAAGAATTTCTTGAACGGGTTTCTTCTCACTAGAAATTCTCTTGTGTTTGAATGTGGGGTAAAGATGGCCTAACTCTTTCTCGAACCGAGGTTGAGGGGTTTATAGGGAAAGTAATTTTAGGAGTGAACATGCAAATTCACTGTCAGGACGTACTCTTATTGGAACAGATAAATTAACGCTATATCTTATTCTTTCCACAACCTCATTACTATACCTTTCTTTTCCGACAATATTGTTATCTCTTACAGGTTCCACCTGAGTTGGTTGTTGTACGGCAGTCTGATAACTCCAAGAGTTGTTTCCAATCTGCATTGGTTGTGGTGGAGGAATTGAGTAGGAGTTGTATTCTAACCGATTTGGTTGTGGTGGAGGAGTTGGGAAGTAATTATGTCCAAACTGAGTTGGTTGTGATGGAGGAGTTGGGAAAGAATATTGGGAAGGTATTCGTTCTGTTGGAGGAGAATGATCTTCTACTTCATCTACTTCTTCTATTCGTCATCTTCTCTTTCACTTCCTGTGATCTTCCTTCAATTCTTTTCCTTTTTCTTCTCTTTGGAAGCTTAACACTTCTTCCTACTGCTGGGGATTGCCAAACCTTCGTCATTCATGAAGTCGAAGTGTGATTCATTGATTTTTTCTGCAGGAATCACTTTAAAATTGTCCACATGGACGGGGAACGTTCGGCCTGTGCTTAAACAAATTACCATCAATTTGTTTGGTCCTCTTAAACATCGGACAATGTATGGCCCTTCAAACTTGGCACATAACTTTGAACTTTGATGAGGCTTTTTGACAGCTCTAATGAAGACGTAATCTCCTATTTTGAACTCTCTTTGCTTGGCCTTTTTATGTTGTTGCTCCAAAGCTTTTGTGGTTTCCGCTTCTAACTTTTCTCTGGCCAAATCTCTTATATAATCGATTCTCTCTACTATTGTGTCTACTTCATCCGAGAAGAATCTCATCTTTTCTGTCTTATTCACAAAGGGTGAAACATAGTCGGGCATCTCATAAGGCACTCTCTTCACGTATTTGTGTAGGAAGAAAATGGGAAAGAACCTAATTGATGATTATAAACGGAATTGATAGCGATTTGGGCAAAACTCAGATATTTATCCCAGTCTCGGTGATTTTCTTTCACGTAGTGTCTTAGAAAAGACTCAATATCGGCATTTATTCTTTCTACAACGCCGTTCTGGGAGGCTTTGTAAGGCAAAATTTCCACCTTTTTTATTCTCCATGCCTTACATAAGTCCTTAAATACCTGGCTTGTAAATTCAAGTGCGTTATCGGAGACTAGAAGTTGGGGAGCGCTAGCCTAGCATTACCCTTTTTTGCAGCGCTCTGGCAAATTTCTTCTTGACTTGTCCCTAGTTTTACAAACAGCACTAATTTCAACATATCATGGTCAAGACAGCTCGGCGGACAATACTTACGACCTGTACTTTGGCTGATTCCAGACTCCTGTACAAGCGGTAAATTTTCCCAAACTACTTGTCAATCGTGAACGCAGTGAAAGGGTCGTATAATATGGGCACGCAGGCCATCCTGTGATATCTGCTGTTGAGGTCGGCCCCTTGGGTTCTCCGCCACGACACGCCATTGACGCTCAACACTACTCTTTTACCACTTTGCGTAGTGGGCGAAACAATGTACTTTCTTCCACCTCTTCTTCTTGTCTCACTGCCCTCCGTGCCCGGCTGCTACACAAGAATGGCAGTGATCTATCAAACGCTGTAGATCATATACGGTCCAGGGCTCGTATAACATACAGGTTAGATCGATTGGCGTATACTGCAACACCTTTTAATGAAAATATGAGGATACTGTATTTGGGTTCTTTGCCCCATCTTCTACTCAACATTTGCCTACCTCGGGGCAGTTTTCCTGTTCTTTTTGAAATTCTTCCCCTAACTCAGGCACAAAATCATCTCGACGGCTAATTTACCTTTGTCTTGATACCTCTGATAAAGAAACACGTTCGGCTCGGAAATGTCTCTATCTCAGATATCCTCGGTGCAACATTATGCTTTCCGCTCTTCTTGTACACATGGTGGGCGAAAAACCTATTACGAACAAAAGTTCCATCAGCCAAACGCACCCAGTTTGTACTGGTTAATCTACGCGCAAGATGAAACACACGGGGCTTGGTTATCGTGATCCAATGGTTACTTTCGTAATCCGACACACGGTGTTTATTTAAACTTCTGCAGGCACAAGACACCACACGGCCCCAAACATTCCTTTTCAATCGTATCGTAATTCTCTCACTCTCCTCTGAGTAGCGCGGCGAACCAATAGGAAGAGACGGCTCTCCCTAACCACTCATGCCTGTCATACTGGTACAAACACGCCCCCTAGTTCCGAAATCACAAGCTCTGTATTCACTGAATGAATTTCTTGCTGTAATCAGAAGTTAGCTGTGCTGCACCACCAGAACTTATCTTTCAAAGGTCAAAAGCCTGTTGTTGCTTTTTCGTCCATACAAAAGGAACATCTTTCTTTTATCAGGTCGTACAAAGGTTGTGCTACCACTGCAAAGTCCTTTATTAAAAAGCGAAATAAGAGAAGAAACCAAGTAAACTCTGTGTCTCCTTCACATTTGTAGGAGGAAGAAACTCTTCATTGTTTCTACTTTAGCCGGATCTGGGCTAATTCCATGTCTTCCTATTTCTTAAATCCTAGGTTACAAAACTGACGATTGTAGAAGCTACACTTTGGACAGTTTTATTCTCCACTTATTTTCCCTGAAAGGGTGAGCATTTCTTCAAATTTTCGAGGTGTTCTGGGAATGTTTCCTAGCACCGAGTACGTCATCGAGATAGAACTTGTGCTACGGGCCCCTAAAAGATGGTTCAAAGCGATTTGGCATCGTCGCGAGCATCAGACACTGGCGTTCTTTAATGGCTCGAACAATCAAGCGAGTGGGAAAATAATACCTTTATTCTGGTCCTAGAACGCCATTACTTTTGTGTCTCCTCCTCTATCTCTAAGGCGTTGTATGCATCCAGGAGATCTACTGAGGTAAAAACGGTATTGCCCCCTAGCGACGTAAAGAATCTCGTCTAATCGATGCGAGGAACAAAAACGTCCTGGATACTATGGAATTAGGTTGCTTAATCAGTGCACACAACGAGATCAGGTTTTTGTACTGTTTTCTTTGCAACTCAGCAAGGGAGAGGAGTGAGGGCTATGGACAAGCCTTTATAGTATTCCTTTCTTTAAAACGCCGAGCTAGTAAAAATCATCTATATCTTTGCAAAGGTACGGTTGCGGTAATCTATACTGCTTCCGGAATGATGAAACTCTTAAGGGCATCAGTGATGTAATTCAATCTTTGAATTTTGAACGGGCCAGACCGGGACCAGCAATCACACGATTGCCAAATACATCATGGTACCGCATTAATAACGTCGAGTAGATTCTCCAATATTTCTGGTTCTCGAGAATGTATGCTCTGCGTCTTTCTCTTGACATCTTTTAAATTCAATAATTTCTTTGTACACTCGCCTTAGCTCTGTTTTCGTAAGAACCTTTCGAGCAGAGTGGCCACATTAAGAGAAACTATCTCTCTGATGTCCTTTTACGGTCTTACTTTCTTTCCATCTGACGTGCTAATAATACGGATAACCTCTCCCAGCTTTGGCATCTTTTCTCAAGTCAATTTGTCGGTTTCTCAAATTTTATGTAGCTTAAGGATAACTGTATTATCCTTCACAGGACTGACTGTATTAAGCTACGTACAAGTGTCCCATTCTAATAGCTTGTGTAATTTATACACTTCTCGCCTAGCTCAAATTTTCCTGAGTTCGGGTCTGACTTTCAGATATCCCCCCGATTGACTAGGTAAAACAGTTCTTTCAATCACTCTTAACTTCAATCTAATCTCCTCGTCGAGCATTAAATAACCATCTCATTATGGTTGGAGCTCAAGAAATCTGTAACCTTTGGATTGATCCAAATTCTCCTCAAATCGAAGGGAATTTCTGTGTTTTTTGCTTGCTCCCTAAGATCAGCGTTGTGGTGGAGTGGAAGGGTCGAGTCGTTCTCCGCCCCCTATGCCCCTCCATCCGCTCGTCCTTACCTTGAGCCATTCCATTCAGCCGCAGCTTCCCCTTCTCCGTTGTTCCATGTTCAGGCAGCTTGATTGCCTATGCGGTAATTCGATTGTCTTCCTCCTTGGGAAAAAATGACCCTGCGCAACTTGTGCGGTTCAAACGACAGAGTGCTTTTCTTTTCTATGGAGAGATTTGTTTCCGCGGCTTTGGCTGGATTACTGACAATGCTCACTTGTCCTTTTTTGTGGATAGTATGTTCCCGAGGCTTTGGTGGGATTAAACTGACAGGACTGCCTTCTTTTCTGTGGCAGAGATTTATCCGCGACTTTGGCGGGATTAACTGACAGGAACTGTGCCTTCCTTTTTCTGTGGCAGAGATTTATCCGCTAGCTTTGGCGGGATTAACTTGACTGGACTCGCTTCCTTTTCTGTGCAAGAGATTTATCCGCTGACTTTGGCGGGATTAACTGACTGGACTGCCTTCGTTTTCTGTGGTCATGAGATTTATCCGCGACTTTTTGGCGGATTTCTCTTAGAAGTTTGTTCGAATCTTTAACTCCTTTTTCCCTAGGCACTAGTGGCCTGGCCGGATGCTTCTATACAGATTGGGGTCCTCTTACTCGTTTAAGACTCCCATCTAAATACTCTCTAACTAAATAAATACCTTAACGGGCAAAGATAGGTGTCTATCTCCCTATCTTCCTTGATAGACATCTTTGCAGAAAATAGGTTCAAGTAGTAATATGGGCAGGTTAGCTAGATGTTATTTTCCCCAAAAGAATGGTCCCAACTGGCTCTCCCTGGACGACGCTTACCTGAAACGTAGTGAGGTAACGTCTCTCATGTATGCGAAGATACAGTTGAATCTCCCCTTTAGCACTGGTGGATTATTATCCACACTCCTGTAACTATTAAGTCGGTTTTATGGAGGGGTTTACTTAAATTTTCCTCTCTCTCCAATTCTTTTTAAGCCGCCGGGGTGTAATGAGGCTCTACGCTACTCCTGTATCGGACTAGATATACAGGCCTTGGCCTCCATACACTTCATGGAGGTGCAGGTACGA
>JABUQX010026304.1:0-27500 GCA_015478945.1 Trachelipus rathkii
ATATTTGCATTCTTTAGATATTTCTTTTAATTAGCAATTAATTTAGTAGCAGTTTAAATGTCAACAATTCTTGTCCAAAATGCGCTACAGATATGGGCTTTATTCTGGTGTTTTTGTGTCTTTGAACTGATGGAGTTTTCTGAAGTGGCAAATAACATTTATATAGTATATATATATATATATATATATATATAATATATATATATATAATATATATATATATATATATATATATATTATATAATATATATATATATATATATATATATATATATATAATATATAAGATTATATATATACCGAGAGAGAGAGAGATATAAGATGAGAGAAGAGAGAGGAGACCCTCACTAGTCACTATTTTTTTTCTCACGAACAGTGCAAGGAAGGAGATATAAGGAGGCTTTGTTACACAGTGAAAAAAGATTGTGTTTACTGTGAAGCCTGTTGGTTATTTGCAGATAGACAAATGTCATCTTTTCACTATGCCTGGATAAATGGTGTAGGTGACTGGCAAAGTTTATCTAAAAAAATTGTAAAGCATGAAGCCAGCTGTTCACATTTAAGTGCCTGCATTACTTATAATTCATGGAAAAAGAAAAGAACAATAGATGCTAATATGGCTTCCGAATTAGAGAAAGAAACGAACAAGTGGTGTCAAATTCTAGACCGAGTAATCAATATTACTCTTACTTTAGCAGCTAATAACCTAGCATTTAGAGGCCATAGGGAAGAATTAGGAAGTAATAGTGGAAATTTTCTAGGTATTATTGAGTTGCTTTTGTAAATATGATCCGGTGCTGCAACATATTTTAAACGTGCCAAAAGGAAGCCAAAAATATTTAAGCCCCAAAATTCAGAATGATTTGATTCAAGTTCTCTCCCAAAAAGTTGAAATATATATAGTAAGTCAGATAAAAGGCGCACAGTTTTTCTTTATAATTACACTGGCCAACAATGATTTTGGAACTAAAAAGGAATTTGGATATTCTAGGCAAGAAAAATTGTCCTGATTGCGCCGAAGTAGTCGAAATGACGTATCACGTCACAATTGTCTGTTATGAGTCATTACTGAGTCATGCTTGAACACGAAAAAATTCGTGAAAATATATAATGTTCTCGCTGAGAATTTTGTAGTATGCTCGCAGTTACAGAGTTGTTTTTCAGTGAAAGGTTGTGTCTGTGTGTTGTTAGTCTTTTTAATATATATAGTAATATTATATATATATTATAATATATATATATATATATATATATAATATATATATATATAATATAATTATTTGTATGATTATAACATTATATTTAGACACTGAATATATTATAACGCATTAATGTTAATTTATTTTGTTCAGATATATATTTAAAAAAGTATGAGTACCAAAAGTGTTTGTATAAATTCTCCGAATGTCTTTGCTACGTATGTGGAGAATATACTACGAAAAGTCAAAGGAAACCAATTACTCAATTGTTTAAAACGGCTTATAAACATTATTTTAAGTGTGCGTTGAGTGACCAGGATAAGCCATGGGCCCCACACATAACATGCATTAGATGTTATGTTAAATTAACCCAGTGGCTAAAAGGTGAAAAAGCGCATTTGCCCTTTGGAGTTGCCGATTGTATTGGGGGAGCAAGGAATCATATTACATGATTGCTATTTTTGCTTAACAAATGTATGGACTTCAATTCAAAAACTAAAGCAAACATTGCCTATCCGACAATTAAACTCAGCCAGGAAACCAGTCCCCCATAATGATGAGAACATACCCGATTTCTATAGCACCAGCTTCTTGGAAAGAAAGGAGGTTCCTGACTCAGATGAAGATTTGTTGACTCTAATGCTGGAGCATCGGGTGCTGCAGATATGCCATATTTCCCAGACGAATCAAAAGCAACACCACACATGATTACGCAACCGGAACTAAAGGATTTAGTCGAGACTTGTATTTGTCAAAACAGCAAGCTGAAATCTTTAGGTTCACGCCTGCAGGAATGGAATTTGTTAGATCAAAAGGTTAATATTAGTATATATAGAAATAGAAACAGGAATTTAGAGAAATATTTTTCAAAGAGTAACTTAATATGTTCATGTTCCGATGTTAATGGACTTTTGCGTGAGCTTGGTATTCCGTATTTAGATGGTGAATGGCGCTTATTCATAGACGCTTTAAAAACTAGCCTAAAAGCCGTCTATTGCATAACTCAAACAAGTTTCCTCAATTCCGGTTGCGCATGCTGTTTGGAATGAAGGGAAACCTATGAAAGTATTCCAAATATTTTGAAGGCTATTAAAAATATTATGACCACACTATGGCTTATCTGTTCGTGATTCTGAAAGTTGTTGGACTCCTTCTTGGTCTACAGGAGGATTCACCAAACAACTATTGTTTTTTGTGTTTATGGGACAGCCGGGATACTAAGCAACATTACGTACAAAAAACATGGAGAGAAAGAGATACATTTACCCCGGGCAAAGAGAATTGTTAAGTTAAGGCCCTTGTAGATCCTAAGCGAGTTATTTTACCACCTTTACATATTAAACTTGGATTGATGAAGAATTTTGTGAAGGCATGGATAAGGGGAAGGAGATGGATTTAAATATTTAAGTTGTAACGTTTTTCGTGGCTTAAGTTAACGCTAAATTGAAAGAGGGCGTTTTCGTTGGGACCGTAGATTCGACAACTACAACGTGACCCCGTTTTTGACAAAATTAAACCATGATAAACTATTTGCATGGAATTCCTTCAAAGACATTATTACAGGCTTCCTTGGAAACAACGAGTTGAAAAAAGCGATCGTATAGTAGAGAGGTTGCTTGTTGTAAATTACAAGAACTTAGGCTGCAGAATGTCACGTAAAAATACATTTTTACATCTCATCTGACATTCTTCCACCAAATCTCGGAGAAGTAAGCGATTGAACAGGTGAAAGAATTCCACCAAGATATACAGGCAAATGGAGAAACGTTATCAGGGCAGATGGGATGAAGCAATGATGAGTGATTACTGCTGGTTTCTGAAAAGAGAAGACACTTCAGAACATAAAAGAAAAAGTAGTTATCGGAAGTTCGATGTGGCACAAATTCAGGAAAATTAAGGTAAATATATATCATTTTTATGTGGTAATGCATTATACATACATGTTTTATTGTTCGTGACATCATAACTCTGTAAATTTGACTATAAAATTAATTAATTTTATAGTCAAGTTTAATAATAATAATATATCTTTGTTACAACATACGCATATTTGGAGGTATTATACCTTAACTTTGAAAGCTTGTAACTCAAAAACTATACGTGATACAAGAATTCTAAAATCATTTTCGGAATCTGCATGAAAAATACGTATAGTTTCACCTAATTTTAGTTCAGTTACGAAATATTTCCCAAAATTTGTTGACCAGTGTTATTGATGTCCAGTTTCTTGTAAGATTTGATGATTTTGTTGTTTAATTGGTTTTGAATTGTGAAGAAAAATTATATCAATACAGTTAATTTAGTGTTTATTTTATCAGTGATAGTTTTATTCTGTTAACTTTGTTAACGTTAACAGTTTATTCATGTTTAAGGTGTGTCAGGTTTGTCGTTGTGCATTATATTCATAGTTCAGATGATGCTAAGTAAGCTTTACTAATGTGAAAACTTTGTTACGTAGCATAAAACGTTGTTTAAAAAGAAGAATCATATTCATTGCGTAATGTTCGAAAAGTGGGAGGAGTTTGAACAATTTCTCAACTTGTATCTGATAAATCTAATGAAACAGGAAATACAAATACAGCCTTGAAACGAATTGCACGTAAGACCCGAGTATGAAACTCGACTTGTATTTAATAACTCTAATGAAACAGGAAATACATATGCAAAAATGAAACGAATTAGTCGTAAGACCTAGGTTTGAAAATACAAATACGAACGGAAAATGAATCGAATGTAAAGCATGAACATGAAAATACATACACGAGTAGAAAACGATTAGGGTATAAAGCTTCTACATGCAATTATTTGAACCGATATGGTTCGTTCGCTCGTCATATACTTGTTCACTTTCTTCTGATTGGTCGAAAGAAAGAATCTCGTTACCTTTTAGGACTGTTTATACACACGAATTTCGTCAGTAAGACATTTTGCGCTGTGCTACTATGATGACTTCTCCTTCTGCTCCTGAGCATGTTAGTGATATCTTTACGAGGACCTTCGTAATACCCAATCATGGGTCATTTAGATTTTTTCGTAAAACGAATGGAAAGCGAAATATTACCTGCATCCCATTCGGAGGTGCAAGTAATAGACCTTTATTCATTTCGGTTGAAGAATTCCTCAAGATTATCAATACCGCGGGAGCTTGGGTAAAGGCTGAGTATGTGTCATCTGATGCATCGCCTTCCTGCAGAAATATCTTATCAAAGGTGACAGTTGGATGGTTTATAATGGAATAGATGTTGTTTTCACTGCATCTGATAATGTTAAAAGTATTGATGTACGCAACTATTGGAAACCCAACGATGCTATCACATTCGTTCGTACGTGTATAGGTTTCACTGTTCATTCATCGGAAAATATTACAGCTTTGGTTAAAATGAAAAACGAATTAATAGCTCATACTTAAAGAGGTCGACATACTCGAGGACTTAATTCATATAGCTCATGGTGTAATCTATGATATTTACACTGAAACATGTGCGTTGACGTATAATGGCGATATACAGGGTGCACTAATTAAACTATCAGCAGGATACGTTTACTTTCTCTCTGGCGTGAAAGATTGAGGGCTGTTGAACCAAAATATGTAGAAGAATGGTTTAGTGCTGCAGGCTGTATTTATACTTACATCATTTCAGATGGAGTTGAATCTCTGGAGAAATATATAGGACTTGCTCAATTTATACAGAATCATATGTCCCCCTGATTAGACGAATTAATATATTTAAAATAAAACTTATATGTTTTTATGTATTTATTTAATGTTCTTTTCATTGAAAATTATATGTTATAAAAAAATGAAAACTTGTTTTACTCCCCACTATGTGGAACTTTGTGGTGTTTAAGATGGTTAGTGCTGGCTGCTTTATTCGTGCGGATGTTGTGTGTTAAGTATGTTATGTTCATAGTTTAACTCTATCGGGGATAAAACTTTGTTATGTTAGCTGTTATCCTAATAGATCAAGAGGTCAATAGATCGTTAGATCAGTAGATCTATATATCAAGGATGGGGTGGGGAGGTCGGGATATTGTGGTTTGATTTACTTGATTTACTGCTTTAGTGTATGTAATGTTATGTAAAAAATTGTAAATTTTTTACGTTATAAACATAAAAAGAATAAAAATTTTAGTAAAAACAAAAAGTTTTAAAGAAATAAAGTTAAAAATAAAGTTTAAAAAAAAAAATATAAATAAAAGTTTTAAAGAAATAAAATTAAAAATAAATAAAAGTTTTTTAAAAGAAAAAGTAAAAAAATAAAATTAAAATAAATAAAAGTTTTTTAAAACAAAAAGTTTTAAAAAATAAAATTAAAAATAAATAAAAGTTTTTTAAAACAAAAAGTTTTAAAGAAATAAAATTAAAAATAAATAAAAGTTTTTTAAAACAAAAAGTTTTAAAGAAATAAAATTAAAAAAATAAAAAGGTTTTTTAAAACAAAAAGGAAAAAAAAGATGCGAAAGGCAGACGTTCTGTATGTTTTGTTAGTTACTTTACTGTTGTTAAAGTATGGGAACTTTGTTAATGTTAGTTGTTATTCAGCGGACTTAAGATATGTTAGGTTTTATCGTTGTAATATATTCTGAGTTCTGGTTATGATATGTTAGCTTTATGATATGAAGACTTGTTACGTTTAGCATATATTCGTTGATTCGTATGATAATTAGTCAGGATAATGAATAATTTTTGTTAAATGTTACGACATTAATATAAAACATAACAGTAATATGTTAGAGAAATGTTTGAGAAAGTGCGAATAAGGTAAGCTTTGACGCAATGCTAGTTACTTTTACTTTTGTTAAGTATGGAACTTTGTTAAATGTTAGCTGTTTATTACGTGCTTAAGATATGTTAGAGTTTTGTCGTTGTATATTATATTCTGAGTTCAGGTTATGTTATGTTAGCTTTATGATGTGAAAACATTTGTTACGTTAGCATATATTCGTTGGTCAGTAGAATAATTAAATTAGACAGGGTAATGATAAATTTTTGTTAAATGTTACGCGTGTTAATGTAAAAATAAACAGTGATAGTTAGAGAAATGTTTCGTGAAAGTGTGGAATAGGGGTACGTTTTTGTTGCAATGTTAGTTATTTTACTGTTGTTTTAAGTTATGGAACTTTGTTAATATTATCTATTTATTCGTGCTTAAGATATGTTAGACATTGTCGTTGTATATTATATCTGAGTTCAGGTTAGGATATGTTAGCTTCATTTATGTGAAAACTTTGTTATGCTAGCATATATTCATTGGTCAGGATGATTTTTAGGTAAGATGATGGTAAATTTTTGTTAAATGTTACGCTGTTAATGTAAAAATAACAGTGATATGTTAGAGATATGTTTGAAAAAGTGTGAATAGGGTAAGTTTTGTTGCAATGTTAGTTACTTTACTGTTGTTTAGTATGGAACTTTGTTAATGATAGCTGTTTATTCGCTCTTGTATATTATATTCTGAATTCCGGTTATGATATGTTAGCTTTATTGATGTGAAGACTTTGTTACGTTAGCATATATTCGAAGGTTTGTATAAAAGAACTTATTTTTACGCTATGTTTATCCAGAAATGAAATTAAAAACAAAAAGTTTTAAAGAAATGAAATTAAAAATAAAAGTTTAAAAAAAAAAAAAAAGTTTTAAAGAAATGAAATTAAAAATTTGAAAAAATAAATAAATAAATAAACAATCAATGCAGTACTGATTTATTAAATGAATATTTACTACATCAGTTTCACACCTGTTCGTTCTGTATGTATTTGTTTAGTTACTTTAATGCCTGTAAAGTTATGGAAACTTTGTATTTTAGCAGTTATATTCGAGTGTAAGGTATGTTAGGTTTTTATCATTGTACATTATATTCTTAGTTCAGTTGATGCTATGTTTGCTTTATTGATGTGAAAACTTTGTTACGTTAGCATATATTCATTGATCAGTATGATAATTAGGTTAGGATATGGTACATTATTGCAAAATGTTACTATGTTAATGTAAATTACAACGATATGCTAGATAAATGTTTGAGAAAGTTGTGAATATGTTACGTTCTGTATGCAATGTTAGTTACTTTACTATTATTAAGTTTGAAACTTTGTTAATGTTAACTGTTTATTCGTGTTTAAGATGCGATAGGCTTGTGCGGTGTTACATTATATTTTTCGTAGTTCAGTGAGTAAGGTTTGCTTTATTTGCATGTGAAAACTTTGTTACGTTTGCATATATTCATTGATCAGTATGATATTTAGACAAGGTCATGATAAAATTTTGTTAAATATTACTATGTTAATGTAAAAATAGCCATGATATGTTAGAAAAAGTGTGAGTAGGTTACGTTCTGTGTTCAATGTTAGTTACTTTACTGTTGTTAGGTATGGAACTTTGTTAATGTTAGCAGTTTATTCGTGTTCAAAGCGTGTTAGGTTTGTCATTGCTACATTAGAATATTCTTAGTTCAGATTACTGGCATGTTAGCATTATTGATGTGAAACCTTTGTCACATTAGCATATATTCGTTGGTCAGTATAAAAGAACTTATTTCTATGTTATGTTATACAAAATATGACATGAATCAATAGATCAATGAACCAATAGATCATAGATGAGGAGGGTGGCGAGGCTGGGGGAGGGTTGGGGAGGGGGGTATGATGGGAAGGCTCTGGAGGCTCTGGAGGCTCTGGAGGCTCTGGAAGCTCTGGAGGCTCTGGGGGCTGGTTTGATTTATATAAAAACGTATTTTTTTAAGTTATAAACTTAAAAAGAATTTAAAAAATTTTTTAATTTTTTAAATTTTTTAAATTTTTTTTTTAAATTTAAAAAAAAAAAATTTTAATTTTTTTTATTTTACTTTAAATTTTTTTTTAATTTTTAAAAAAAAATAAAAATTTTTTTTAAAAAAATTTTTACATTTTTTTTTTAATTTTAATTTTTTTAAAAGTTTTTTCTTTTCTGTATCGAGGATACATCATAAGAAAGATGTATACCAAGTTTCGTCGTTCTATGTCAATATTTCAGGTTTGGGGGCCGGAGACCCCCTTTGGGGTGTGTGCGACTATTTAACCCATAAATGATGTGAGTACCTTATATGATGTGTATATACCGAGTTTCATCGTTCTATGTCAATTTCCTATGATTAGGGGGTCACCGCTCCACTCTGGGGTGTGTACGGCTAATTTAATCCCATATATATGTGAGTACAGTTATTTGAAGGGTATCATACTGAGTTTCATCGTTCTATGTCAATTTTCTATGAATGAGGGGGTCACCACCCCACTCTGGGGTGTGCACGGTTATTTAACCCATATATTCGATAGGGGTGATCTTATATGAAGGGTATAAACCGAGTTTCAATCGTTCTATGTCGATATTCTAGGTTTGAGGGGCCGGAATCCCCCCATGGGGTGATCATGGTCATTTCATTTCGTCTACAGCGGTAGATACCTTAATGATGAGGGGTGTATACCAAGTTTCAGCCTTCTACGTCAATATTCAATGTTTGGGGGGCTAGTATCCCCCCATGGGAGATGCACGGTCATGTAACCCTATCTACAATCTAAGATACATCCTCAGAAGGTTGTTTACCGAGTTTCAGCTTTCTACGTCAATATTTCAATGTTTGAGGGGGGGCCAGCATCCCCCCCCGTGGGGTATGCAGGGTCATGTAATATCGTTAACGATGAGGTTGCCGTCACCAGTCTAACACCACCCAAATTTTACCCCGATATGATAACTCTAACCCATGTAGATACATATCGGAGCCATAGGCTGAACCGGAGTCGGAGCCGGAGCCGGAGCCGGAGCTAAAAATCATTTCCCCTATAGTATATAATATATATAATATATATATATATATATATAAATAATATATTAAATATATTATATATATATATATAATATATATATATATATATATATATAATATATACGTGTATATATATATTATTATATATATATATATATATATATATAATATATATATATATATATATATATATATATATATATATAATATATATATATATATATATATATATATATATATATATATATATATATATTATATATATAAATATATATATATGTATATATATATAGGGTTTCGGAGCCGGAGTCGGAGCGGGGCGGAATCGGAACCGGGGTTGGAGGTGGAGCGGGGCGGAGATGGAACCGCAACCGGAATCGGAGCTAGAGGCTGAGCGGTGCGGAGTAGGAGACAGGAGGGCGTAGTAGAAGGAGTCGGTGTATGTAAAAAACGACTCCCTGCAGGAGTCGTTTTCGACTCAAATTCGAACCCTTACAGGGTTCGAATTTTCGACGTAATAATAACTATATAATATTATATATTATATAATATATATAGTATATATATATATATAAATATATAAATATAATATATATATATATATATATATATATATTATAAAATTTATATATGTATATATATATTTAGTATATTTACATGTATATATATATATATATATATTAATATATATATATATATACAGTATATATAATATATATATATATATATATATATATATATATTATATAATATATATATATATATATATAATAATATATTATATATATATATATATATATATATATATATATAGGGGAAATGATTTTTAGGCTCCGGCTCCGGCTCCGGCTCCGACTCCGGTTCAGCCTATGGCTCCGATATATATCTACATGGGTTAGAGTTATCATATCGGGTTAAAATTTGGAGTGGTGTTAGATGGTGACGTAACCTCGTCGTTAACGAGATTACATGACCCTGCATACCCCAGGGGGGATGCTGGCCCCCCCTCAAACATTGAATATTGACGTAGAAAGCTGAAACTCGGTATACAACCTTCATATAAGGTATCTTCATTGTAGATAGGGTTACATGACCGTGCATCTCCCATGGGGGGATACTAGCCCCCCAAACATTGAATATTGACGTAGAAGGCTGAAACTTGGTATACACCCCTCATATAAGGTATCCACGCTGTAGACGAGATGAAATGACCATGAGCACCCCGTAGGGGGATTCCGGCCCCTCAAACCTAGAATATCGACATAGAACGATGAAACTCGGTATATACCCTTCATATAAGATACCCATATCGTATATAGGGTTAAATATCCGTACACACCCCAGAGTGGGGTGGTGACCCCTCATTCATAGAAAATTGACATAGAACGATGAAACTCAGTATATACCCTTCAAATAATGTACTCACATCATATATGGGTTAAATAGCCGTACACACCCCAGAGTGGAGCGGTGACCCCCTAATCATAGGAAATTGACATAGAACGATGAAACTCGGTATATACACATCATATAAGGTACTCACATCATTTATGGGTTAAATAGTCGCACACACCCCAAAAGGGGTCTCCGGCCCCCAAACCTGAAATATTGACATAGAACGACGAAACTTGGTATACATCTTTCTTATGATGTATCCTCGATACAGAAAAGAAAAAACTTTTAAAAAAATTTAAAATTAAAAAAAAAAATGTAAAAATTTTTTTAAAAAAAATTTTTATTTTTTTTTTAAAAATTAAAAAAAAAATTTAAAGTAAAATAAAAAAAAATTAAAATTTTTTTTTTTTAAATTAAAAAAAAAAATTTAAAAAATTTAAAAAATTAAAAAATTTTTTAAATTCTTTTTAAGTTTATAACTTAAAAAAATACGTTTTTATATAAATCAAACCAGCCCCCAGAGCCTCCAGAGCTTCCAGAGCCTCCAGAGCCTCCAGAGCCTCCAGAGCCTTCCCATCATACCCCCCTCCCCAACCCTCCCCCAGCCTCGCCACCCTCCTCATCTATTATCTATTGGATTCATTGAATCTATTGATTTCATGTCATATTTTGTATAACATAACATAGAAATAAGTTCTTTATACTGACCAAACGAATATATGCTACTGACGGACCAAAGTTTTTCACATCAATAATGCTAAACATGCCATAATCTGAACTAAGAATATAATGTACAATGACAAAACCTAACACGCTTTGAACACGAATAAACTCTAACATTAACAAAGTTCCAATACCTAACAACAGTAAAAGTAACTAACATTGAACACAGAACGTAACCTACTCACACTTTTTCTTACATATCATTTTAATTTTTACTTAACATAGTAATATTTAACAAAAATTTTATCATAACCTTGTCTAAAATCATACATGGAGTCAATGAATAATGCAAACGCTAAACAAAGTTTTTCACATTCAAAAGCAAAACGATTACATCAACTGAACTACGAATATAATGTACACCCACAAGCCTATCGCATCTTAAACACGAATAAACAGTTAACATTAACAAAGTTTCAAACTTAATAATAGTAAAGTAACTAACATTGCATACAGAACGTAACATATTCACAACTTTCTCAAACATTTATCTAGCATATCGTTGTAATTTACATTAACATAGCAACATTTTAACAAAAGTTTACCATATCCTAACCTAATTAGTCATACGATTCGAATATATCTTAAGTTAAAAAGTTTCACATCGATAAAGCAAACATAGCATCAACTGAACTAAGAATATAATGTACAATGATAAAAACCTAACATACCTTACACTCGAATAAACTGCTAACAATAACAAAGTTCCATACTTAACAGCAGTAAAGTAACTAACAATACATACAGAACGAACAGGTGTGAAACTGATGTAGTAAATATTCATTTAATAAATCTACTCATTCATAGGTTTATATAATTCACTTCTGTTCTTCACGCAACTCGATTTCTAGGAAATATTTCGGTGTTTTAAAATTTTTATTTTTTAAATTTCATTTCTTTGATTCGCATAGAAATAATTTCATTTCGGATAAAACTAGCGTAAAAATAAGTTCTTTTATACAAACCTTCGAATATATGCTAACGTAACAAAGTCTTCACATCAATAAAGCTAACATATCATAACCGGAATTCAGAATATAATATACAAGAGCGAATAAACAGCTATCATTAACAAAGTTCCATACTAAACAACAGTAAAGTAACTAACATTGCAACAAAACTTACCCTATTCACACTTTTTCAAACATATCTCTAACATATCACTGTTATTTTTACATTAACAGCGTAACATTTAACAAAAAATTTTTACCATCATCTTACCTAAACATATCATCCTGACCAATGAATATATGCTAGCATTAACAAAGTTTTCACATAAATGAAGCTAACATATCCTAACCTGAACTCAGAATATAATATACAACGAACAATGTCTAACATATCTTAAGCACGAATAAATAGATAATATTAACAAAGTTCCATACTTAAACAACATGTAAAATAACTAACATTGTCAACAAACGACCCTTATTCATCCACTTTCACAAACATTTCCATAACATATCACTGTTATTTTTACATTAACACCGTAACATTTAACAAAATTTATCATTACCTCACCTAAACACATACTGACCAACGAAGTGTATGCTTAACGTAACAAAGTCCTTCACATCAATAAAGCTTAACATATCTAACCTTGAACTCAAGAATATTAATATACAACGACCAAAACCTAACATATCTTAAGCTCGAATAAACAGCTAACATTAAACCAAAGTTCCATGCTTAACAACAGTAAAGTAACTAGTCGTCGCATCAAAACGTACCCTATTCACCACTCTTCAAAAACATATCTCCAACATATCACTGTTATTTTTAACATTAATATCGTAACATTTAACAAAAATTTATATTAACCTTACCTAAAACATCGTACTGATCAACGAATATATGCTAACGTTAAAAAGTTTTTAGATTCAATAAAGCTAACATATCATAACCCAGAACTCAGAATATTAATTAAACGATAAAAACCTAACATATCTTAAGTCCGAATAAACAACTAACATTAACAAAGTTCCATACTTAACAACAGTAAAGTAACTAACAAAACATACAGAACGTCGCCTTTCACATCTTTTTTTCCTTTTTGTTTTAAAAAACTTTTATTTATTTTTAATTTTATTTCTTTAAAACTTTTTGTTTTTAAAAAACTTTTATTTATTTTTAATTTTATTTCTTTTAAAACTTTTTGTTTTAAAAAACTTTTATTTATTTTTAATTTTATTTCTTTAAAACTTTTTGTTTTAAAAAACTTTATTTATTTTTAATTTTATTTCTTTAAAACTTTTTGTTTTAAAAAACTTTTATTTATTTTTAATTTTATTTCTTTAAAACTTTTATTTATATTTTTTTTTTTAAACTTTATTTTTAACTTTATTTCTTTAAAACTTTTTGTTTTTACTAAAATTTTTATTCTTTTTATGTTTATAACGTAAAAAAATTACATTTTTTACATACACTAAACCAGTAAAACAGTAAATCAGTAAATCAAACCACATACCCCGACCTCCCCCCACCCCATCCTTATAGTATAGATTACTGATCTAAACGATCTAATTGAACCTCTTGACTATTTAGGCATAACAGCTAACATAACAAAGTTTTATCCCCGATAGAGTTAAACTACGAACATAACATACTTAACAAACAACATCCGCACGAATAAGCAGCCAGCACTAACATCTTAAACAACAAAGTTCACATAGTGGGGAAGTAAAACAAGTTTTCATTTTTTATAACATATAATTTTCAATTAAAAGAACATTAAATTAAATACATAAAAACATATAATTTGTTATTTGAAAATATATAATTCGTCTAATCAGGGGACATATGATTCTGTATAAATTGAGCAAGTCCTATATATTTCTCCAGAGATTCACTCCATCTGAAATGATGTAAGTATAAATACAGCCTGCAGCACTAAACATTCTTCTAACATATTTCTGGGTTCAACAGCACTCAACGTTCACGCCAAGAGAGAAGTAAACGTATCCATGCTGATAGTTATAGTGCACTCCTGTATATCGCATATACGCGGTAAACCACATTTTTCAGTGTAAATATCATAGATTAACAACATGAGCTATATGAATTAAGTCCTCGAGTATGTCGGCCTCTTTAAGTATGTGATGTTAATTCGTTTTTATTTTAACCAAAAGCTGTAATATTTCCGGATTGAATGACAGTTGAAAACCTATACACGTTACGAACGAATGTGATAGCATCGTTGGGTTTCCAATAGTTGCGTACATCAATACTTTTAACATTATCAGATGCAGTGAAAACAACATCTATTCCATTATAACCTCTCACACTGTCACCTTTGATAGATATTTCATCAGGAAGCGATGCATCAGATGACACATACTCAGCCTTTACCCAAGCTCCCGCGGTATTGATAATCTTGAGGAATTCTTCAACCGAAATGAATAAAGGTCTATTACTTGCACCTCCGAATGGGATGCAGGTAATATTTCGCTTTCCATTCGTTTTACGAAAAAATCTAAATGACCCATGATTGGGTATTACGAAGGTCCTCGTAAAGATATCACTAACATGCTCAGGAGCAGAAGGAGAAGTCATCATAGTAGCACAGCGCAAAATGTCTTACTGACGAAATTCGTGTGTATAAACAGTCCTAAAAGGTAACGAGATTCTTTCTTTCGACCAATCAGAAGAAAGTGAACAAGTATATGACGAGCGAACGAACCATATCGGTTCAAATAATTGCATGTAGAAGCTTTATACCCTAATCGTTTTCTACTCGTGTATGTATTTTCATGTTCATGCTTTACATTCGATTCATTTTCCGTTCGTATTTGTATTTTCAAACCTAGGTCTTACGACTAATTCGTTTCATTTTTGCATATGTATTTCCTGTTTCATTAGAGTTATTAAATACAAGTCGAGTTTCATACTCGGGTCTTACGTGCAATTCGTTTCAAGGCTGTATTTGTATTTCCTGTTTCATTAGATTTATCAGATACAAGTTGAGAAATTGTTCAAACTCCTCCCACTTTTCGAAACATTACGCAATGAATATGATTCTTCTTTTAACAACGTTTTATGCTGACGTAACAAAGTTTTCACATTAGTAAAGCTTACTTAGCATCATCTGAACTATGAATATAATTTGCACAACGACAAACCTGACACCCCTTAAACACATGAATAAACTGTTACGTTAACAAAGTTCCACACTTAACAACAGTAAAGTAACTAACATAGCATACAAAGACGTAACCTATTCACACTTTGTCAAGCATATCTCTAACATAACAATGTTAATTTATATCATTTAACAAAAATTAATCACAACATTGGTTAATTACACCGGTCAACAAATTTTGAAATAAAATTAGGTGAAACTATACGCATTTTTCTGAAATAAAATTAGGTGAAACTATACGCATTTTTCATGCAGATTCCGAAAATGATTTTAGAATTCTTGTAATCACGTATAGTTTTTTGAGTTTACAAAAAAAAAAAAAAAAAAAAAAAAAAAAAAAAATATTCCAAAGAAAAGGTGCCATACCTCCAAATATGCGTATGTTGTAGCAAAGATATATTATTATTATTAAACTTGACTATAAAATTAATTAATTTTATAGTCAAATTTACAAACTTATGATGTCACGAGTAATAAAACATGTATGTATAATGCATTACCACATAAAAATGATATATATTTACCTTAATTTTCCTGAATTTGTGCCACATTGAACTTTCGATAACTACTTTTTCTTTTATGTTCTGAAGTGTCTTCTCTTTTCAGAAACTAGCAGTAATCACTCATCATTGTTTCATCCCATCTGCCCTGATAACGTTTCTCCATTTGCTGTATATCTTGGTGGAATCTTTCACCTTGTTCATCGCTTACTTCTCCGAGATTTGGTGGAAAGAATGTCAGATGAGAATGTTAAAAATGTGTTTTTAGTGACATTCTGCAGGCCTAAGTTCTTGTAATTAACTAGCAACCTCTTTACTATACGATCGCTATTTTTCAACTTCTTCTTGTTTTTCCAAAGGAAGCCTGTAAATAATGTCCTTTGAAGGAATTGCCATGCAGATAGTTTGTCATGGTTATTCTTGTTCAAAATGCGGGCGTCAACGTTGTAGTTGTTCGAAATCTACGGTCCGACGAAAAACGCCCTCTTTCAATTAGCGTTACTTTTAAGCCACGAAAAACGTTACATAAATATTTAAATCCATCTCCTTCCTTATCCATGGCCTTCAAAAAATTCTTCATCAATCCAAGTTTAATATGTAATGGTGGTAAAATAACTCGCTTAGGATCTACAAGGGGCTTATACTTAACATTCCCTTTGCGCGGGGTAAATGTATCTCTTTCTCTCCATGTTTTCGTACGTAATGTTTGCTTAGTATCCCGGGCATGTCCATAACACACAAAAAAAACAACAGTGTTTGGTGAATCTTCCCTGTAGAACAAGAAGGAGTCCAACAACTTTTAGATCACAACTTCAGAAAAACCATGTGTGGTCATAATATTTAAAAGCCTTCAATATTTCGGACATACTTTCAATAGGTTTCCTTTCATTCCAACAGGCATGCGCACCGGAATTGAGGGAAACTTGTTTGAGTCATGCAATAAGACGCTTTTAGGCTAGTTTTTTGAAGCGTCTATGAATAAGCGCCATTCACCATCTAAATACGGAATACCAAGCTCACGCATAAGTCCATTAACATCGGAACACGAACATATTAAGTTACTTTTTGTAAAATAAGGCTACAAAATGATGTTCTATTTCTATTATATACTAGCATAACCTTTTGATCTAACAAATTCCATTCCTGCAGGCGTGAACCTAAGATTTCGGCTTGCTGTTTTGACAAATACAGGTCCGCTACTTGAAAATCATTTAGTTCGGTGTTGCGTAATCATGTGTGGTGTTGCATCTGATTCGTCTGGGATATATGGCATATCTGCAGCACCCGATGCTCCAGCATTAGAGTCAAACAAATCTTCATCTGAGTCAGGAACCTCTTTCCTTCCAAGAAGCTGGTGCTATAGGAATCGGTAGGTTCTCATCATTATGGGGGACTGGTCTCCTGGCTGAGTTAATTGTCGGATAGGCAATGTTTGCTTTAGTTTTTGAATTGAAGTCACATAAATTTGTTAAGCAAAAATAGCAATCATGTATATGATTCCTTTGCTCCCTCCAATACATCGGCACTCGCCCACGCACCAGCTATCTGGCACGTGTGAAAAACCGAATCCGAAAATGCCCGATCTCCATTCATTGGATAAATATGTGTGGTGGCCCATGGCTTTTCCCCTCTTTTCCATGGTCACCCAAACGCACACTAAAATAATGTTTAAGCCGTTTTAAAACATTGAGTGATTGGTTTCCCGTTGACTATTCGTAGTATATTTCACATACGTAGCAAAAGACATTAGGAGAATTTATACAAACACGTTTTGTACTCATACTTTTAAATTATATCTGGAACAAACTAAATTTAACATTAATGCGTTATAATATATATATATATATATATATATATATATATTAAAAAGACATAAAAACACACACACACATTATTATATATATATTTATACTAATATAATATATATATATATATATATATATATATATATTAAAAAGACTTAACATACTTGAAATGCTTTTCGACTGGAAAACAACTCTGTAACTTGCGAGCATACTACAAAATTCTCAGCGAGAACATATAATATTTCACGATTTTTCGTGTTCAAGCATGACTCAGTAATGACTCATAACAGACAATTGTGACGTGATACGTCATTTTCGACTACATCATCGCATTCAGGACAACTATACCTACATAGAACACCTATTCCCTTTTTAGTTCCAAAATCATTGTTGACCAGTGTAATTATAAAGAAAAACTGTGCGCCTTTTATCTGACTTACTATATATATTTCAATTTTTTGGTAGAGAACTTGAATCAAATCATTCTGAATTTTGGGGCTTAAATATTTTTAGCCCCCTTTTGGCACGTTTAAAATATGTTGCAGCACCGGATCATATTTAGAAAGCAACTCAATATTACCTAGAAAATTCCCACAATTACTTCCTAATTCTTCCCAACGGCCTCTAAATGCTAGGTTATTAGCTGCTAAAGTAAGAGTAATATTGATTACTCGGTCTAGAATTTGACACCACTTGTTCGTTTCTTTCTCTAATTCGGAAGCCATATTAGCATCTATTGTTCTTTTCTTTTTCCATGAATTAAAAGTAATGCAGGCATTTAAATGTGAACAGCTGCCTTCATGCTTTACAATTTTTTTAGACAAATATATTGCCAGTCATTACTCCCTGCATACTAAACGTATCTTTTCTCTTGTTTTCATCATTGTACCTCTTATATTCAAGGAAGCAATATTTAAAATTCTCTTCTTGTTACTTTTCATATTTTCTTCTATAATTCTCCTTAATATCTCCTTCATTGCAACCGTTCGTGGGAAGAAAAAATAGTTACAAGGAGGGTTCTCTGCCTTCTGTAGGCACTTGTCCTCAACTGCATCTCAATAATATATATATATACAAAATAAAAAATATATATATAAATATATTTAATATATATATATAGATATTTTATATATATATAATATATATATATATATATATATATATATATATATATATATATATATATATATATAAATGTTATTTTGCCACTTCAGAAAACTCCATACAAGTCAAAGACACAAAAAACCAGAATAAGCATATCTGTAGCATTTGGACAGGAATTGTTGACATTTAACTGGCCTACTAAATTTAATTGCTAATTAAAGAAATATTCTAAAGAATGCAAATTAGGAATGAGATAGATAACTTTCTCCTTTTTGTAGCAGAGAAAGTTATGTAATATTGGAGGTCATTGCTCACTGACCATTACAATTGGAACTTGATTTAGGGCATAATATCTATATAGATTATATATATATATATATAATAGTATATATATATATATATATATATATATTTATATATATACTATATATATATATATATACTTTATATATATATTAATATATATATATATATATATATATTAGTGATATATCGAATGTCAAATTTTTAATATCCGCGGATGCGGATATTTAATGTTGCGTATCCGCCGATGCGGATATATATATATATATATATATGATATATATATATATATATATATATATATATATATTTATATATATAATATATATATATATATATAATATTTATAATATAGTATAACAAATATAGCTATGATATATATATAATATTATATATATATATATAATATAATATAACATAGAGAGCAGAAGAGAGAGAGAGAGAGGAGAGAGAGAGAGAGGGTAATAGCTCTATTATAGAAATGAGATTAATTCCCACTGGGAATTTGGGGTGTAGGTACATCCCATGACACTCCAGTGTCTAATGGTTCACAACGTTTTGGCTCATATCCACATTTCTTACACAGGAGTAGACTCACCGTATCTCATACAACCATAAAACACTATTACTATTACAAACAACCACTTTTTTTTCACATATCCATGTGTGTGTGGGGGGGGGGGAAGTGTTCCCACTACGTATGTTCTGCTTGTCGCATGAGGCTACTATTGGGACATTGGTAGTTGTTTTGGGGACACGCTACCACCTGTTTATACCCTAGGAATGCTTATGCATGCCACGCACCTGGTCGTGATCGCCCTAGGCGACCTTGTATCTTATCTTCCAGCGGAATTGTATTAAACGACTGGGTACATTGAATGTTAAAGGAATAAATGATGATGAGAAAAGGAGAGGGAGGTGATGGATGTATTTGATGTGACTGAAACGAAGATGAAAGGAAATGGTGAAGACAAGTGGTGTGGGGTAAAATATGTGTGTGCTGGTGTGGAGAGGAATGAGAGGGGGGGGGGGGAGAGAAGGAGTTGCGTTCTGACAAGTGACCTGTGACACAGAGCTGTAGTGAATTTTGTGAGAAATAGAATTCTAGTAGTTAAATTTAAGTTTGAGAAGGTCAAGATATGTACGGTTGTAAAATATGGTCCACCTGAAAGTGATACTGAGGTGAGTGTGACTTTCAGGGATAATTTGAATTATGTTTTGTATGGAGTGAGTAGGGACTTCAGATTGATTGTGTTGAGTGACTTAAATGGTTGGATAAAGTGTTCGAAAAAAGGATGGTATAATTGGCGCCTTTGGGGTTGAGCGAGAAAATGAGAATGGTAGGAAGGTGATTGATTTATGCGAGAAGAGGAGTATGTGTGGAAGTAATACATTCTTTGGGCAGAAGAGTGTTCATAAGTATGCGAGATTTGGGGTAGGTAGACATGGTATCGAAGTGATAAAAGTATGACTCATTTTGTGTTGATGAAGGTGTTGAAATATGTGATGGACGATAAATCAGTGTAGGGGTTGGGGATGGGAATATTAGATCACTATGTTGTTTTATGAAAGATTAAGTTAGTTGGGGCATGGATGGAGAGGAAAGAGAAAAGGAATGAAGGAGGGAGAATTTAGAGTGAGAAGTTAAGTGAATAAGGTTATAAGGAAATGTCTGTGATAGCACTTGTGAATAAATCAATTGAATGTGAACAAGAAGTAACTTAAAAAATCTTTACGTAAATGAAGAAAACCTACTATATGTCAGCAGTGCAAGATAAGTATGTGAGTGTGCTAAAGGAGGAAGTAAGAATATTAATAGTGAGTGGTGGATTGAAGATGTGATGCAAGCGGTTAAAAGTTAAAAAAAAGGCGCGGTTGAATGTGCTGAAAGTCAAAGATAAGGTCCCAAAAGAAAGGTGTATATAAATATGTAAGAAGTAATAAAGGAAGACTAAATGTTGCATACTTAGGAGGAAAAAAGAGGTAATTGAGCAGTTTTGGAAAGAAGATGTATGGGAACTTACAAGGAAATAGAAAGCTCTTCTGGAAGGAAGTATGAGAGGCTGTGAAAAAGAGTAAAGGGAATCTTTGTAGAATAATGAATAGGGATTGTACTTTCGTGACAGATGAAATTGATGCGTGGAGATTGTGGAGGGAACACATCGAAAATCTGCATAACAATGACAGTAATGAAGAGGTGATGGTGAATGTGTGTGGGTTTGATAGTGTAAGATGAAAAAAGTATTTTTGGGATGAAGTAATTAGTAGGGAAGGGGTAATAGTTAACGTGAGAAAGTAGAAGAATAGTAAATTCGCAGGTGAAATGGTCAAGAATTTAGTTGAGATTGTGATTCACTGGATTTGGAAGTTGTGTAACAAACCGTTTATGTAGGGTATAGTTCCGAAGGATTGGAGGAGAGCAGTAATAGAACCCTTATATAATAAGGGTATGGGAGATAAAAGGAACTGTAGGAATTATTGGAAAATTAGTTTATTGAGAGTTGTAGGGAAGATATATGCTGGTATTTTGTTCGAAAGAGTACTTCTAGTGACTGAGGAACTGATTGACGAGAACAATATACATTTAGAAGTGACAGAAGTCGTGTAATTCAAATCTTCGCATTGAAACAAATGGTTGAAAAATGAGAGAGAAGAAGAAATTGTGCTTAGGTTTTATTTTATGAACTTGCAAAAGGCGCATGACAGGAATAATGGAAAATCTCTGTGGCAGGTGTTAGTAATATATAGTGTTGGTGGTAGAATTATGAAAAGAATTAAAAGTATATATGTTGATAGTGAAGTGTGTGTAAGAATAAATGTAGTTGAAAGTGTATGGTTTAATATTAATAATTGAGTGAGGCAGGGATGTGTTATGTATCTTGGCTATTTAATTTATATATGGATGGGGTGATGAAAGAGTCAGAGGTAGGGGTGGTAGGGAAAGGTTTTAAACTGATGGAGGGAGAATGGAAGACGGTGGAGGGTGCCCTGCTTATTGTATGCTAATGTGGTTTCGACTTACGGCATGCAATTTTAATTAACTATCCATTTCCTTGCATGTTACACACCCTTTCCCACATATGTAAGAAGTGAAGCAAGGGTATATATATATATATATATATATATATATATATATATATATATATCATATATATATATATATATATATATATATATATATATATTATATATATAAATATAGTATGGATATATATATATATATATATATATATATATTAGAGGTGGACCGAATGTCAATTTTCAATATTCGTGAATGAAAATGTACATGCCAATATTTCTCGTTTAGTATTGGCGAATGCTAATATTATCCTTTACGATATCACGTCCCTTTTAATATTAAACAAAAATAGTTTATTAACTGTTTTGTAACATTAAAAATTTAAAAATTAATTAAAATCTATTAAATTTTTAATATTTCCAGGGTACGGGACTAGGACCCATTTTTACATGTATCCCACCACCTCTTTCCCCTTCCTCCGCCCTTGGAAGGATTTCTGCTATTTATATAAACAAAGTTAAATGTATTCTTAATATGTGTAATTTATTACCGGAAGGTTAAACTTTAAAGACAATAATTTCTCAGCTCTTTCAGGAGACAGTTTGCTCTTATCTCGTCATAAGTCAGACCAGCACCGCTAAAGAGGCGCTCGCTGGCAACACTTAATGGTGGAAATGCAACTGCAACTTGTCAACTGTGCAAGTTTAGGATACTTCTCCGAATTTATCCTCCACAACTCTGGTGGAACGTAGTCAATATTGATACGCTTTTCTTTCAGGTACTTGTCTGTAATACCTGATGACTGCCGTGCTTAGAGAGCTCTTCTTCTTTGTCATCACTACTAGAAGTTAATATTGACTTCATTACTTCACTGATATATATTTTGTCGTCACTTGAAGGGCCTGCTTGATTATAGGCCATTGTGGTATCTATATGAATTTATTGTAATCTTTCGTATGCAGCTCCACTGCTTCGATTATACCTTCTCTTTGGTATTCTATGAATTTTTCCCCATACTTGTCAAGCAAGCCTTGAGTAGTCAACTTCTTTTTGACTCGTTGCATCGTGGCAAAAGCAACGTGATGATTTGATGGAACCTGCTCAAGAATATCTTGAAACCAAGGAAGTTCCACGTGGTACCTTCCGTCTCAGAACTCTATCCATTCGTGGAATTTTCAATGAATATTTAGTCAATGGAACCCTGGTCCCGCTCCTCATTGATACCTAGAGACTCCACTTTATAAAGGTTCTCCAGGTCCAAGTCCAAATCCAACTCAGTATGAGTATGTAAGAGCGAATCGAAGTACGAAGGTACCGGTTTCACCACAAGATTAATTACATGTTCCGGGAAATTCCTGACTAATTTTTGAATATTTGACGGCATGGGGACCTCGGATTCCTATCATGATTTTTTGACGGATTTCGGAGAAGAATTCTTCCCAAAGGTTATTTCATTTTGGGAAGGTGTTAAAAATTATGTGACAGGCCCGAAAGTCACGTACCCATAACAAGTCTCTAGGGCACTGGATCGAATGATTTTACGGTTTTAAAATGCTTCAAAAAATGAAGAGCATCGATGCCTAGCAGCTCTTTGAATATTGGAAACCCGGTCAACGTGATTATTTTGATAGTGACTATCTACCACTTTGAAACCATTTTGGGTAATATATTTTATATCCTCCGTCAGGCCTTTTACATAAAAGCCGATATCCAATTAAGGATCTATATTAACATGTAGGGTAGAATATTCCCAACAACAAATACCCATATCTAAACTTAAAGACGCAGAGATCTCAATTTCATTCCTAAAAATGCTTTTAATGGAGCTCTGATGAGTTAGAAGATTTTTTTTCATCGATTCCTAATTTTTTAAGGACGCTCATAAGAAAATACGAAGACTGACTGCCTTAGTCAAATAGCTCACGCACAGGGACTACTTTATTACCTTTCTTGATTTTAAATAGGAGAGAGTAGGCAGAATATTTTGACCCACGGATGAGGCAGCACCTGTATTTATACAAAGATTATTTGAAGAGCTATCGGCTTGACTACCTTCCTCGTCCGCGACTGATATTGACGGGCGAATATCTTCTGAAAAACCGCCGGACACGTTTCAATTATTTTGAAAGCATAAAGCTCTTGTGTGGGATTTTTGCCCACGTTTGCCGCATGGGTGACGAAGTCCATACCTTTTGGTAGGAGATTAATTAGCCAATGGTTTGATTCTTGAACAGCTGAAAAACATGGGCAGCTCCTTACAACGATTTCTCCTGATTTCAGGAGATGAATATGCTTCACAAGAAATCATACGATGATTACTCTTTACAAAATTTGCCTTTTGAAATAAGTAAATTAGAGGATTTCTTAAACCTCACACTCTTTTGACTATCACATTTGGTTTCATTTTTTTAGGAAGATTTTTATGAAGATGCAGCAAATTTCGACCTAACCTAAAGAGGTCTACTTTGCCGCAACAGATTTTCTCTTGTTTTCGGGTAAGATTTTTGCTCTACAGAAAACATCATGAGACGTCGCTCTGTGCTGAACGCTGCCATACGTACGAAGCGTAAAAAAGTACGATATTTTTAAATAATTACTTTTTTTTGTATTTATCATTTTTTGATACTGCTCATCAGCACTTAAATTTATTATTAGTATTATATAATAATAATATATGAAAAAAAAAATTGACATTTATCTGCCCCATGAAACTCATAAGGTTATATATATATATATATATATATATATAAATATAATATAATATATTATATATATTAATATATATATCATAAATATATAATATATATATATATATATTATATATTATTATATATATATATTAAATATATATATATATATAATATATAAAAAAAAATAAAATATATATATATATATATATATATTAATATATAGTATATATATATATATATATAATATATATATATATATATATATATATTATATATAATTATATATATATAATATATACTATATATATATATATATATATATATATATATATATAATATAATATATATATATATATATATTATATATATATATATATATATATATATATATATATATATTATATTATATATATAGATATATATATTATATATATATATATTATATATACAGTATATTATAATATATTATAATTAGTATATAATATATATATAAATATATATATATATATATATATATATATATATAATATATATATAATATATATATATTATATATAATTATATATATATATATACCGTATATAGTATATATATATATATAATATATATACCGATATATATATATATATTATATATATATATATATAATATAATATATATATATATATATATATATATTATATATATATATATATAATATATATATATATATATATACGAACGAGAAAAAAGTGTCAAAAAACCTTAACATTTATCTATTCAGCACTATTTAGGTATATATCAGTCTACTTCTCTGCTGATATTTGTTTAAATTTGCATATATTAATAATTTATTTTTTAATTATTTGTGAATCCACAATTAAATGCCCATGAAAATGGGCGAGAAGTTGCCGAATTACATAATCGTCGCCAATGTCAGTTGACCAATGACCTTCATGTTACATAATTTTCTCACCTACCAAAAAAAATTAAAGAAAGTTGGATAAATTCTTTATAATCTCCGCTTCGAGAAGGTCTTTTGTCACGATTTTTAGAGTATAAATATTTCATTCAAATCATCAATACTCATCAGTTACATTTCGATAACCAACAAGATATCTACAAGTCAATCAGATCATCACAATGGTAAGTTACATGCACACACAAACACGCACCTACACTCACACCCACACCCACACCACACCCACACCCACACCCACACCAACACCCACACCCACACCCACACCACACCCACACCCACGCCCACACCCACACCCACACCCACACCCACACCCACACACAGGTACATTAAATATATAAATTATTTAATATTTTTCATAATATATTTTAAATTTTAGTATTTATTTTTTTTTATATTATATATATATATATTTACTATTATATATATAATATATATATATATATATATATAAAGACGATTTTCTTTTCCAGCTACGAATTGCAGTTATAGCATGCGCTATTGGTTTTGTCTTAGCAGGTAATATATATATATATATATATATATATATATATATATATATATATATATATATATATATATATATATATATATATATATATATATATATATATTTATACAAGTGATATTCTCTACTCTCAGTCTATAATTTACTCATGATTTTATAAAATTTATCTGTAACAGAATTTTCATTTATTAGATTATAGAAGTGCCATTTAAATTCATGTCTATTTAGTTTTATGATAAATAAAAGGATTCCAAAAGTAGTTCTCTTTCAACTTTATTTTAATTTTATTCTAGCTCCAAGCAGTAGTTACAAAGCTCCTGAAACTACAACTCCAGAAGCTACTACTACAGAGAAACCCTCTGGATATGCTGCCCCTCCACAACCAAGTGCTGTCTACGGAGCTCCCGAAAGAAAGAAGAGAGGTGTCTATGAATCTCCCGAAACTACAACTCCAGTAGCTACTACTACAGAGGCACAATCTGGATATGCTGCCCCTGAGGAACCAAGTGCTGTCTACGGAGCTCCCGCAAGAAGGAAGAGAGGCGTCTATGAACCTGTCGAAACTACAACTCCAGTAGCTACTACTACAGAATCACAATCTGGATATGCTGCCCCAGAAGAACCAAGTGCTGTCTACGGAGCTCCCGAAAGAAAGAAGAGAGGCGTCTATGAACCTGCCGAAACTACAACTCCAGTAGCTACTACTACAGAGGCACAATCTGGATATGCTGCCCCTGAAGAACCAAGTGCTGTCTACGGAGCTCCCGCAAGAAGGAAGAGAGGCGTCTATGAACCTGCCGAAACTACAACTCCAGTAGCTACTACTACAGAGGCACAATCTGGATATGCTGCCCCTGAGGAACCAAGTGCTGTCTATGGAGCTCCCGCAAGAAGGAAGAGAGGTGTCTATGAACCTACTGAAACTACAACTCCAGAAGCTGCTACTACAGAGGGAAAATCTGGATATGCTGCCCCTGAAGAACCAAGTGCTGTCTACGGAGCTCCCGCAAGAAGGAAGAGAGGCGTCTATGAACCTGTCGAAACTACAACTCCAGTAGCTACTACTACAGAATCACAATCTGGATATGCTGCCCCAGAAGAACCAAGTGCTGTCTACGGAGCTCCCGCAAGAAGGAAGAGAGGCGTCTATGAACCTGTCGAAACTACAACTCCAGTAGCTACTACTACAGAATCACAATCTGGATATGCTGCCCCAGAAGAACCAAGTGCTGTCTACGGAGCTCCCGCAAGAAGGAAGAGAGGCGTCTATGAACCTGTCGAAACTACAACTCCAGTAGCTACTACTACAGAGGCACAATCTGGATATGCTGCCCCTGAGGAACCAAGTGCTGTCTACGGAGC
>JABUQX010026304.1:30000-50000 GCA_015478945.1 Trachelipus rathkii
TAGTATATATATTATATATATATATATATATATTTAATTTTTTCACCATTACATCAGGAATGATATATGCAGTTGAATGCATCATTTATTTTAAAAGTATGAACAGTTTCTAAAAAAAATATATAGCATAATATAAAAGTATAAGAGTACAAATACTAAGTACTAAAAAATACAAATATAATATAATTTTACATAAAAATGAAATACTCTCACTAAATGTTATTTGGCAATACCTTATTGTCGCTAAAAATTTAGTTATTTACTTTGTAAACTAATTATGTTATTTTTACATTCATTCCACATTTATACCATCTATTTTTATAACAATTTTAACTTCAAACTGACCTTCAATTACTGATGAATAATGGTTTTTCCAGAAGAGATGGGATATAGAGTGGCTTAGATATTACTCAGGTTGTAGGGCTGCTTTTGCTCTATTATTTCTGATGATGATTTGTTGGTGGGGGGGATTCATGTCTTTTCCATCTTTTTGTAGTTTTCTTCTTTCTGAAGGATTCGCAATTGAGAAACTCATTCTTTATATAAGACTAAACTTTAAACGGACTTATATAGTTTTCGTGTTTAACTGGTTTAGCGAACTTATAACAAAATCACCTAAATATTTTTCTTCTTTGTGGAATCCTTTAGCTCTTGATCACGTGATGTTCCTAATTCTTCTTCTATAGCTTCCTTGTGTTGCCTGAAGTTTAATCCTGTTTATTCACTCTATTTTCTTTAACCTAGACATAGTCAGTTTTTATGGGTTCAGTAATTCCTTTGAGTTTCTGCAATAGCTTATATTTGCTTGCAGCATCTCCTATACCTTAATTTGTTTTCTATTTTAACTTTAAATAATTTGGCTTACTTTAAGACCTTTTCTCTATATCCCAAGGATCTCCTTTTCAATTAGCCTAACATAAGAATCGTGAAACTCCTTTGGCTAATTGCTGCTTTGCTAAATCTTCCTACTTTTGCACAATCGCTTTTACTTTGTTTCACCTCTAAATTACTTCTGACACCCGAGGCTGCAAATTTTTCATATACATGAGTGTATGATTGATAATATTTTTTCTTTTTATATTTTATAATATATAGTATATATTATAGTATATATACTATATATCACTAATATATAATAATAAAATATATATAATATAATATATAAATATACTTTATAATCCTGAATATTTCTATATAAAATATATTATAGTATATTCTTCTCTTCTTTTCTTTCATCTAACCTTTTTCATTCGTATGCCGAGACCTCGATACTCCATTTATCATCCGGAATATATATGGAAGAAAGCAGCTAGGAAAGAAAATAATGACAAAAAGTCGATTATTGGATGTAAAGCCCAGCCTTTATTACCATTAATTAGTAAGAACTTCTCCAATCAGAAAATCCACTCCTAAGAGCTCAAGTGGAGCCTCTTGCGACGGATCCTCACTATGGTAAACCGTTAATGTGTAGGGTTTTCATCCCCTGGCCCAGGTGCCACAACCATACCCTCTTACAACACCCTCAATTTCCCACCATTTCTCTCGCTATCGGAAGCAACCTATTCTTCTCGACCATCCAAAGCTCAACTTCTCCTGCAACATTCTTTAACTTGAGAGACGTCAATCCATTTTTCTTCGAGTCCCCATCGCGCTGACCTATTCCAACACTATCTCAGCCACTATATTATCCGTATTCAACCGAGAGCCGATCTATCATTCATCTTTCAACATGAACCAAACCATCTCAGCATAGTTTCATTTATTCCTCTCGTTACCCCTTTTTCACACGCACACATTTACTCTCTAATACGTTTCATTCCTCATCATTATTTCAATTCTTCTCACACCTTAGCACGCCCTAAGAATTGTACCAGAAATGAACATCATGAACTTAGATCTGATACTTTCTTATTCCCCGGAACCATAAGCTCCTCCACTAAGCCCATCCACCCGGGCGAGATAACACTAGGTAACAACATTATGCCGCTCAAAATCCTGACCTACCCTGGCAAGGACCCTATGCTATCACTCCAGACTTATGTCCTTTACATTCACCAACGATTATATTGCCACCAGCAACCTTCCTGCATTCACAACTTCCTACTATCATCTCTGCATCTCGCGGTTCCTCTTCTCATTCCAACACATACCTCTAAATATTTCAAACTCACTTTGTTCCAAGCGTTGACGGGGCATCTAGACCACGTAAACCAGATACTGAGAAAAAAATAACTTCACACTGAGGACTGTCCTCACTCACAACCATAACCTTACTCTATCTACGGATTACTTTCAAGAGGCCCCACCGTTGGTACACACCGTTGCCAAAATCTCTCGCACCAATTCCTCAAACTCTTCAATTCCCACACAGAACCAAACCTTCATGGACCGGCAATATAAAAGGTAGGAGCAGCGCCTGCCTCCACTCATTTCCATCTCCATCGTTCTAACAATATTCCCTGCCACCCCTTCCCCTGCCACCCCTACCCATTATTCTTTCATAAGCCCCATCCATATACTAAGTTGAATACCAAGAGACATAACCAAACGCCTCTTTCTCACTCCGCTATTTAACTACTAACCACACACCAACTCTGACACCCATTTATTCTCCTACACCACGGCCTCACCATGCCGTGCATGCATGCTTTTTGCTTCCATTCAGGAAGCCTACTCACCGAACACCATTATCACTAACCACTATATTATATAACTACTATATATTATATAAAAAATATAATATAATATTATATATATATAATACGTATATATATATATATATTATATAAATAAGTACTGCATTAGGAATTATATCTATAGTATATTATAGATACCTTAACTATTAGTATATATATATTATACTACTAATATAATACTATATATATATATATAACCCTATTATATTACCTATAATCTCTATGAGAATTAATATATATATATATATATTATATATATATATATAAGTAGCTAAGTATATAATAATTATATATCAATTAACGATGTTATATAGTCTTTGGGGAATCTTGAGCAGCTGAAAAAAGCATGATCAATACCCCCCCCCACCGATCTTTTAACAAAGACCTCAAAAATAACCGGGGGGAGTTTTATCTGGGCCCTTTCAAGAAATCGCAATACTGCTTTCAAACAAAATCGGTACGATGCGAAAATTTTATTTGAAATAAATACAATAAGAGAGGAGATTTCCCTAAAACACTCACATACTCTTTTGACTTACCACATTTGGTTCATTATTTTTATGAAGATTTCAAACCATTTCCTTAGAGAAGTGTTTATCAAACGGATAGAATTTCGCCAGATTTGCTCTCAAAAGAAAGGCAAACGATACGCCTCCGTACACCCCCTTAATATGTGGTTGAGTGGTATTCTCTTCTTCCTACCCTCGCGTCTCCATAGACGTGGATACTATTGACGAGAAATGCTTAAAATTACATTATACGAAGAAGGATACTCATCATGTGTGTGATTGAATCTGAGACTTCACGCACAAGAAAGGCAGTTAGAAGTTTGTCCACGATTATTATACTCTGAGCTTGACAGCCCGCTGATGAATTTTCGAAGATATCGAGTCTCAAAACTCACAGAGCTCGATGAATATATGCCTTCTCACTTCCGACCTGGAATAGGCTCGAAATTCGTCTGGATTATATTTTCAAATTGGGGCAAAATAATCGATCTTATGTAAATAAAAGAATCAACAATGCAATGATTGATTCTAAAGAGACTTATCAAATTGGAATTTAATATTGTTAAGTCTGTCTTAATAGTGCCTTGGCGCGTGCTCAACATATTATATGGGATTTTTCCTTTTAAATACTGCCACCGATTTTATCAACAAATAAATGAAATCTCCCTTTTCTGGCCCAATAAACATTTTTGATGACAAAAGGAAAGGGCGGAATAAATGCCTATCCCCCTCCCCTCTTAACTCCTGACAATTGATTGCAAGGATTTCCACGTCCAGCTTTGACGCATGAATATTTTTTAATATACTTTGCATCCCTCGAGTCGATATTCTTTCATGAAAGACCACTAATGCTACAATACACTCAAACGAAGAAGATGATGACAATCCTCGACGGCGTTCATAGCGCCAGATAAACTTTGTCAGATTCCGAGAGTATGTAGCAAGTACCAATTAATCTAATTTCTTCGAGTCTAAGATAGACGCAGATCATGATGAAATGAATCGACAATTTCTGATGGATGCTTTCGCTCGGAGCGCATGCAAGTTCCTTTTACCTTCCTAAATCTAGTACTTAAATTTCTCCTAATGTTGGGAGAAACGCTATGATTACTCTACATTGGTTCCTGCGGCAGAAGATCAAGAAATTCTTTCGAAGAAGGATGCGCGTGATTTTTCGTTTAATCGCACCGCTCTCATCTCTTAATAGGGGAGCAGAATTATGATTTAACACTTGTTTTGTCAGGCTGACTAATCTCATTTAGATTTGGAGAGGGTTTCATGTGTGCCCCCCAACCTTCCAGAATTCCTATACAGAAACTTGTCCTCTCAAATTCTCGACAACCATTTTACGGAGAGAATATCATATCAATAAGAGATATCATCTAAAAGATTAATGTGAAAAACGTCAAAAAATTGAAAAAAAAAAAACACAAAAGAAAAAAAAAAAAAAACTCCTGCCAAGAGGGAAAATGGCTGATCTAGGAATCATCACACCACTACTTATAGAGCATAAATATATGCAATGTCCAAAAAAAAAAAAACAAAAAAAAAAAAAAAAAAAAAAAAAAAAAAAAACATCCCTACTAATCACAATATATTTACGAAAAGAATATTGGTCGAAAATTCTGTAACAGTGGAAGAATTACTTATTATTACACGAGTAAGTTTCTTAATATAATACCTAAATATGTAGTGAGAATATATTATAACACTATTATATATATAATATATAATATAAATATTATATTATATATAGTATAGTATATATTATATAATTATAATATATATATATATAATCAATAATATAATATTAATATATATAATATATATAAGTAATATTAAAATTAATATATATTAATATTAATATAAATGGTATTTGATGAATAAGTTAATAATAATTAAATTAAATTATATAAATTATATAATATAATTATAATTATATTAATAAATATATATAATTATATAAATAATATTATTTAAATAATATATATAATAATATAATAAAATCTAAATACTAATTAATATATAATTAATATTATATATATTAATATATATATATTATATAATATATAAATATTATATAATAAGTTATAATATTATATATAAATATTAGAAATATAATTATAAATTAATATAATATAGTTCAGATTGTATATTGGGACCACACGTGCAATCTTAAGAGAGCCCGGATAAGGCCCCTTAAGAACATACTTATTAAAAATATCAGCAATTAAAGGCGAAATGAGTTCAGATACTCTCTTCAAGACCAAAATATAGAGTTATAATTGGAACGTCTTATTCTTTAGGCTCCTACTTAAAGCATCAACTTCTTGCCCCGTTATTGGCAGAAAATAAAAACTTCTCTCATTAATAGGTACACCATCCAAAGGGCTCCCATATCCTTGTGGCTGGTTCTCCTTAATTTTTGCAGGAAAGTTTATAAAATATTCATTAAATTCATCAACAATCTGATCCTTTTCAGTAACAATGACATCATCTCTCTTAATTGATTCAATTGTGTCACTTCCCTTGCTGCGTTCTCGAATTTGATTAACAAAGGTCCAGACTTTTCTATAGTTTCCATCAGCAGACAACACACGACAGCCATGAGAGCTTTTAGCATAGCTTAGATTCTAGAAGATTAATTTCTATAGTGAATCCTAGTAATTAAGCCTCGTTAATATTTATTGAATTACAGCTTTTTTCCTAATACAAAATCTGATATCACTATTCATCCAGGATTTAGTTCCAAGGCTTTTCTGTTTTAAGGGAAAAGATCGATTACACATTTCAAAATATTCAGAGTAAAATCTTTCACAAAGTCGAGCACCAGACATATTATGATCAGCATATCTACTTATATAACCTATAAGATCAGCTTTAAAATTTTCAATTTTAAAAGAACTGATTGGTCTAAACAGATAATTAGAATTCAACTTCCTACCAACAGCAAAATTAAGACTTACAACAATGGTAAATGATCAGTTATCTCACACCCAACTGCAGCTGCATAATTAACATCTTCAAAATTACGCAGTTTTCTTAAACATTAAACACTTAGTGATCGGGTTCTTCAAGGAATATCGAGTAGGACTCTTTATATGAGACAAGAAGGATCTCGGCAAAACGCCTTACTAAATACGTCAGAAGATGGCAAGTTTAGGGGATTTATAAGATTTATATTCCTTGTCACTAATAACTACAGTTTTCCTGCATTCATCAGTCAGCTGGTCAACTTATTGAAAAAACATTATTATATTAAACCGAGCTAGCAAACCACTTGAGAACAGAAAAAAATCAGAATTGCTAATACTGACCTTCAGTGGTAAACATTTAAATAGTCCATTCACAGTACAATACTGTTAAATCACAGCAGACTGAACAGCCTCAAGAACAAATACCTTATATTAACCAGCATCCATGTTTGTATACACGAAAGAATAACACAATAATCCACATATCCCTTCAGAGTAGAATGCCAAAATCACACGCCCAAGGGTCACAAGACCAATAGTTCTCTGTAAATAGATTACGAGAGAAAAACTTAACTCGAGAGTTCACTTCATTACAATTCGAGATGTTAAACAAAAGTTCGAGAAGCGAAACAGTATCACATATTTATCAACAACATAATATTAATAAGTATCGTATTAATGTGAACTTCAACATTATAAAGCAACCAAAATTCAGCACCAAATCACATGCCAATCCGACGGGAAAGAAATACTCAAAAGAAACTAGATTTGCAATCACAGATTCATAAGTACAATATTTTAACAACCTAGCTAATATTAGACCAGCAATAATTTACAAATCTGCAAATAATATATCATCAATATAGCAAAATAGTACCAAAATAATAACAAACAGTAAAATAAAATTAATTAAATAATAATAAAAATAATAATAAAATTAATAAAATAAAAAAGTATAATAAATTGTAATGTTTATATTAGTATTAATATAATAAGTGAAAATAAAAAAATAATAATAATAATAATAATAATAATAATAAAATAAATATATATATAAATAATAATAATAATATAATAAAAATATATATAATAATACATAATAATAAAATAATTAATAAAAAATCATAATAAAATAATAATAATAATAATAATAATTAAAATAATAATAAATAATAAAAATAATAATAATAAAAATAATTAATAAATAATAAAATAATAAAATATATATAATATAATTAAAATAATAATGTAATATAAATGAAATACACCTGTAACCAAATCTAGATATAATAGCATTACGAAATTAATAATAATAATATAATAATAAAATAATAAAATAATAAAAAATAATAAATTAAAAAATAAAATACATAAACAATGAAAATAATATATATATAAGACTTTAGTAATAATAATCATAATTAAACTGATAAATAATAGAATAAATAATATATAAATAATAAATTCTATAGATAAATAAATTAATAAATAAAGTAATATTAATGAATAATAAAATTTAATAAATATAAATATAATATATTTAAAAATAAATAAATTAATATAATGAATAATAATAATAAATAATAAAAATATAATACTAAATAAAAATAAACGTTAATTTTAAAATATAATTTATATTGCCAAAGAATAACAATAACTAATAATAATAAATAAAGAAAGAAAAAGAAATCTAAAACGGACATAGATTAAACAAATAAAAATGAAAATAAATAAAATTATAAAAAAGAATAATAAAATTTTATAAATTATGATAATAAATAATAATAATAAAATAAATAATAATTAAGAAAATAAAAATTAAATATATATAAATAAAAATAATATAATAATAATAAATATATAATATTATTATAAGTAATGCAATAAGTATAATAATAATAGATAAAATATATATAATACTAATATAATAAATAAATAATAATAATAATAAATACAATAATATAATATAATAAATAAATAATAATAAAATAATATAATAATAATAATTAATAATATAATAAATAATAAAAATAAATAGAAATACATCATAGCAATAATGAAAAATATCAATAAACAACAACAACAATCAAAATAATAAAATAATAATTAATATATAATAATAATAAAACATAATAATTAAATAACAATATCATAAATAATAAATAATAAATAATGAATTAATAATAAGATAATAATAATAAAAATGAATTAATAATAAGTAATAATAAATAATATAATAAATCAAATATAAAAAAATATAAGATAATAAATAAAATAATAAAATAACAATATAATAATAAATAAATAATTAATTAATAAATAAATAATAAATTCAACAACAAAAGTTTAAACCTCATAAACTACAAGACGAAAAAAACAAAAATACTAAATTAAAATGTTATATATACTAAGTATTGGTTGTATAATTTATAAAATAAATACAACAAAAAGGAAACAATGTGACAATTAAGACTGATTATGGAGTCAAACTAATCAAGCATAGCAATATACAAGAGATATAATGCTACCCAAACAATAAATTAATAGAATGCCATAGAAAGATCGGTAAGTTCGTCAAAAGACTTAAAACCTCTAAAGGCGCATGAAGCAATTCTTTTAACAATATAGTAAATTACACTTTTATCGTAGTAATCACCTTTGTAATATATACCTTTAAAGTCGATCATTCTTTCAGAAAGAGCGCAAATTATAAGAGTTGACCCATATTCCGAGAGCTATTATATTCGATTAACAAATAGTTAAAAATGATTACAAGTGAAGAACCTTTTTGTATGCTGAGAATATTTCTTCTATAAAAGATTTATCGTAAATACAATAGTGAAGCTTTTGTAAGAAAAAATAAGCACTGTCTATATTTAAAAATGAACATATATCATAGAAAAAAAAGTTCATAGAAATCATCACTTATGCCAATTAAAGATCTCTAAGCTCAACAAAGACACATACAGTGTGTGTCACAAAGTACAAAATAAATTGCCATTTTTTGAGAGTTTCTCGTTAAAGATCAAGACCCATGTATATTTTAAGTCCATTACTTAAAAACCTATCACGTATATCCAAATTCTAACTTTTCAACCTAATCACATATTAATCCCATCTTTAATCAGGGCTGCAGAGCCAGAAAAAGGAGTAAAAATTCTTACCATAAAACACTATATTCAAATAATCTAATATTTATTAGATTTTAATATTTTAATTTATGAAATGTCCAATTCGGTTAATCTAATCAAAAAAAATAAAATTGTTAATCCATCTCCAACTAATTTTTCCAATCCTATTATAAACTGATTTTAAATAAGCGTACATAACACTTGATACTAACATAGCATCGCACTCATTGAATTATACACCTAGATATAAATTTTTTAAATTAAATATATAAACTTATAAATATAAATATAAATTATAATCAACAATTATAAAATATATAACATAGATAAATATCTAACAATAATCTAATTCATTGAATATATACACCTATGATTATATTTTTAAATATATTAAATAATAATAAAAATAAATTATGTTATTATTATTAGGTTAGGTGATAGATTTATTATTTAGTATATATTTTTTATTATCCACCTTATATTATTTTAATTGATTTTAATTACGGCAGTTTCCTACTTCAATTTACAAACCTATTCGATAATGTAGCAATAAAAAACAATTTAAAATTGCATAGTCTTGGGTGATGAGGGGGGGGAAGTGTTAGATGTAAATTTATTTATTTAATAAATAATACTATATAAATTAAAAATAGTGTAAGTCTCAATCAAACACAACACTTTTTCAGTGTTGGTCCATATATAACTATACACGATATATATATGATGTAATAAATTTATAAAAACAAACAACAAAAAGCGGTGGAGGAAAGAATTTTTAATAGACAACATTAATAAAAATAGCTAATAACAAATGTATATATGTATGTAATTTAAAAGTGTTGTTGCGTAAACTTATAACCAAGTTTAATTTAAATAGTGTAAATGTAATTTAACAACTTAAAATAAAATTTCATCTAATTAACCCTGCCACTCCAACTCACCCAAAGATGCAATATTAACAACTTGTTATTAACTGAGCCAATAACAGAATAGTTTAAAAATATTAGCCATCATCGCTAATATCAGAATTTAAATAAAAATCAATAAATGACAGACTACAAAAAAAAGATAAAAAAATACAAAAAAAAAAAACTAAATAATATATATTATATTATATAATAAATTATAATAATATAATATAAATATATAATATTATATAATTAATAATAATTATAATAATATATAATTATAATATAATTTATATATAAATATATTATAATATAATATAAATATATAAAATAAATAATAAAAATATATATAAATTAATATAATAATATTAATAAATATAATAAAATCCAAATTATATAATAATATTAATAATATAATCTATAATGATAATAAAATATATAAATTATATATATTAATATATATATATTATTATTAATATATGAAATATACATTATTATATTATATATATATATATATATATTAATTATTAATAATATTATAATATATTAAAACTTAATATATATAGGCCTTATGAGTTCATGGCACAGATAAATATGCGCTTTTTTTAACTTTTAATTTTTCTTAATATTTTTAAGAAATATATTTATAGGGGAAAAATTTATTGCCAGACTGATAGAGAAAGATTTACAAAATTTAATGAAAATATTGAAAAATTTAATAAAAAAAGTTAAAAATAACTTCATATTTGCACGAGATAAGAAAAACTAGGAAATTGTTAACATAGCTAAGAGGTGTAAAGAATATTAAAGATAAAAGCGAAATATATATATATAATGTTTTAGTGAGAGTAATAATACCGTTCCGATTGCTTAATTCTATCATATATACAATTTCCTTGTATGCAAACAAAACATATCATAACCTGAACTTAGAGAGCAGCAAACCTCAACTTCACCTATTGGACAACAAGCAAAATCACTAAAAATACAACTCTAAACCAATATTGAAAGTAACCAATGAAATCAAATTTCACCCTATAACCTATTCATATGATTTATAAACTTTGCCAAGTAAAAGATTTTCTATGAGATTCTAAGCGCACAAAGATTATTGCACTATAAGAAATATCATGAGATGTTCGCTCTGTGCCAGGCGCTGAGCCCAAACGCAACGATTGCGTAAAAAAAGTTATAGATATTCTAAAGTAATTAAACAATTCAATATTTTTTTTTGATATATAAAATTTTATTTTATTACATGACTCATATACAGACAACGTGTTAATCGTGTAATTCCTGTAATATAGTTTAGGTATTATAATTAATAATAAAAACATAATATAATGATAAAAGAAAAGTATTTTATTAAAAAAATAAAAACATATAGTATTATGTACTGCGCCCATGAAAACTTCATAAGGGAGTATATAATATATATCATAATATATATCATATAATTAGATAATAATTAATAATTAAATATAAATAATAAGTAATATTATAATAAATATTATAAATATATATAATATATATAATAATATTATAACATAATATAATAAATATATATTAATTAATATATATATAAATAAATACATCAATAAATATAATAATATTATATAAATAACATATAATATATTCAATTAATATAATATATAAATAATATAATATATATTATATAATAACTAAGTAAAATATATATATAAGTTATATAATAATAATATATATCTAATTAAAATATTAATAAATATAATAATAAAATATAGTTTTTTATAATATTATATTGTATATTATAATATATATAAATAATAATCAAGAGAAATAAAGTAAGTCCTAAAAATCCTATACAATTATCTATTCATTACAACTATTTAAGAGATAAATAATAAAGATTCCAGTAATAACGGATAGGATTTTATTTTTAATTCCTCCTAAGTGAGTTTAAAATAACTGACTTAAGGGCACTCTCGCATCTATTTAAACAAATTTTTATATCAAATTATTATGTGAATCTTACAATTAACTGCAACATGAAAAAGGTGCGAGAAGTTATGCCAAATTAACAATAATATACGTCAATGTCAGTTGACAATGAGACCTTCTGTTACATACAATTTTCATCCGATAACAGAAAAATAAAGAAAGTTGAAATATTTTATCGAACGAACAAAAAAACTCGCATTCCAGAGAAAGGTCATTTTGTGTATACAATTTTTAGAGTATAATAAATTTCATTCAAAATCATCAATACTACATACACAGTACATTTCGAAAACCAAACAGAGAGATAATCTACAAGATCAATATCATACATCGCAATGGTAAATTTAACACTATGGAAAATAGGACACACTAGTACAAACAAGGACAACAGACTTAAGCCCCACAACCTATAGACAATCACTAATCAAATAACTAACTCAATTAAATAATACAAACAACAATAATCATCCAAACTAATAATACAATAACCCAGATTAATACAATAAACACAATAAAACTACAAGTAGGCTCATTAATATACACACACAGCAACTAAAATATACTAACATAATTAAAATTATTAACATAATAATTAATTATTGTACTTAATATACTAAAAATAAAAATTATGTTAATTATATAAATATGAAGTATAAATATATATATATCGTTATAAATTTATATTTAATGAACCATTAAACTTATATATATATTAAAAAACTAAAGCCCTAATAAGTTTATTATTAATTATGAGATTAGTATATTATTAAGTATAGATATAATATGTATAGTTAGAATAAGAGAATACAGTTTATATTATATATATATTATATATATATATATATATAATATAAAATATAAATTTATACATAATACATATATAATATAACATAATATTAAATTTATATATATATAATATATATATATAGTATATATATATATATATATATAATATATATATATTATTTGAACTTAATTTCTTTAAAAACTTCTAATATTTTCATATTATGATCCAGATTGCCTCTATAAAAATCTAAGTAGCTGAATTTATTTCCGTAACCAACGTTAACTTTAAATAAAATTAGTAATTGAAACTTCTTTTTATAAATTATAAAATAAAATTATTGAATATAGAACAAACAACACTAGCTTTCGCCGAATATATACGGCCTCTTCAGGTAAAGTTTTGACTGACTGTGAGCGAGTCCTGTAGGAGTATGAATGTATTGAGCCATGAGTATTTTTTTCTTTTTTTAGGATTGTTTATATATTCACGAAAATCTATCTAAGGTATTTTGGTGTTGATCTTATTTAAAAAAGTATTACAGTAAAGCTATTCTAAAGTTGATACATTTCACACACCTGAAATTTTGAGTATGATGTTGATTACGTAATAATGTTTGTAACACACAAAAGGATTACGATCATTATTGAGCGTTTGTTTAGTTGTCAATGATGCGTAAAGAATGAATAAAGGTTCCATTCCAATCAATTATTAGATTCTGTGGTTTGAATATTCATTCTAGATAGGTAATGTTAAAAGCTGAATTTGTATAGTTTATCGGGATATACCAAGAAATCATCCTTATATGATGAGTTGGTTTCTTTCATATAATTGAAATCAATCGAGATCACTCTCCTATGAGTAATAAATTATCTGTACAGTTGTTTACATAATGGAACTTGTAGAATTGCATTGTTGAATTTTTTTTAACTTTTATTAATTATTTTTGGTTAACAAAATCTTTTTTTAGTGAGGTAAGTTTTGATGCGTTTAAGAGAAATTAAGTTTTTGGATTAAAAAGTTATATTTTATATAATAAATGGATTTTACTGAAATAGGAGGACTGGTAAAAATATGATATCAATATTATATATAGGAGTTTTTTTTATATAAATCATATATATATCTTTATAAAAAAATTTCTTGTATATAATTTGATCATTGGTTAACTTTAATTTTAAGCACTAAATTTACTTACAGGGGTATTGTTAAAATTTCTATGAGAAGAGTTTGACGTAAAAATCAATATTCTATTATATGCATTCTCTAAGGGAACAAGATTCGAATGAGACAGTAGGAATAATGAATGGAAATGTGGCACTATTTTTTGAATATTAGGCTGTGATAGAGGAATACACAGATGTTATGATAAAATAATTGTTAGTTGAGATATAATGGTTAACGGATAAAAATATGCGAAGTTTAAATTTATGTGCTGTACTACACCAAGTAATTAATATATAATCTTAAAAGAGTAAAGAGCAAGAGTATCAGATCTATGTTGGAGTGATCTAATGGGTAAGACTGTAAAAATTTGTTTCTATACGAGTTTTTAGGAAAATGTCTACACATAATATAGTATTACAGAGAATACAATTAATATGAGACAAACATCAAAATCAACATAAAATATTTTCAGAAAAAAAAAATCTAACCTTCCTAAAAAAGAAAAAAATACTCAAGAACCAAATACAAAATTATCAATTAAATGCACTACGACTCACACAAATCAGAATCCAATTAACATTTCACCAAAATTTGCCTATTCCGATTCCACAATCATAGTGTTATTTATTAATCATATTTATTTATTATATATATAAATAATAAAAAAAGTGTTAAATGCTCCCAATGGTAATTTAAAATTATTAATATTAAACATATCAATGACATCCTATGATAACATATAATATTTAGAACATTGAATTAAATTTATTAATTATAAAATAATAAATATATGTATAATAATATAAATATATATGTATAGAGTATGAAATAATTATAGTATATATATAATATATATATAAATTATTATATAAAATATATAATATATATATATATTATTATATAATATATAAATATAATATATAATATTATTATAAATATATGATATATATTAAAATAATAAATTATTAATAATAATATTAATAAAATATAATTTATATATAAAATTATAATTAATATTATAATAATATAATATATAATATATTATAATATTAAATAATATAATATTATATATATATTATATATATATTAATATAATAATATATATAATATAAATTAAAATTAATATATAATAATATATAATATATAATAATATAATATAAAATAATAAAATATATTATTACATAATAATTATATATAAAATTTATAATTATAATATTAATAATATAATAATTAATTATAGTATATAAATATAATATATATAAAAAATATTATATATATCTATAATATAATTAATGTATATATAATTAAGTATATATTACAATAATATATAATATTAATATATAATAAATATATTAATATAATATTAATAATATAAAATATAATATATAATATATATATTAATATAAGTATTTAATAATAATAATATAACATATATAAAGGAGTATATATATATTATTATATATATATATTATATTATATATAACTTTAATATGGTATACTATACACAATATATTATATAATAAAATAACCAATAAGTCATATAATCAAACCGGCTCCTATATATAAATATATAAGTTATATTATTATTATATAATATATATATATATATATTATATTAAAGAGCGAACGATTTGCTTTTCAAGTTTACGATGCATGTCTAGCATGCGCTATTGGAATTTGAGAGTCTTATCAGGTAATACATTATATTGTATATTATATAAGATAAAATATTTATATATATAAATATAATATAAAGAAAAGCGTATATAGGAAATAAATGACAGGGAACTAAAGTAAGAATAAGTATAAGGGGCCAAAATAAATATTATATATATAAATATTAGTATATATATTATATATATAATATTTATATAATATACTACAGATAAGAGTCGCTCCTTACTCTAAGTCTTATAATTTACTTAATGGAGGGAGTTAATTAAATATTATTTGACAACTACGGGGAGATTTTCATTCTATTTAGATTATAGAAGTGACAATTTAAATTCATGTTTAGGCGTCTTTATTGATAAATAAAAGGATTCGAAAAGTAGTTCTCTTTCAACTTTATTTTAATTTTATTCTAGCTCCAAGCAGTAGTTACAGAGCTCCTGAAACTATAGCTCCAGAAGCTTCTACTACAGAGGAACCCTCTGGATATGCTGCCCCCGAAGAACCAAGTGCTGTTTACGGAGCTCCCGAAAGAAGGAAGAGAGGTGTCTATGAACCTGCTGAAAGTACAACTCCAGTAGCTACTACTACAGAGGCACAATCTGGATATGCTGCCCCAGAAGAACCAAGTGCTGTCTACGGAGCTCCCGCAAGAAAGAAGAGAGGCGTCTATGAACCTGCCGAAACTACAACTCCAGTAGCTACTACTACAGAGGCACAATCTGGATATGCTGCCCCTGAGGAACCAAGTGCTGTCTACGGAGCTCCCGCAAGAAGGAAGAGAGGCGTCTATGAACCTGCCGAAACTACAACTCCAGTAGCTACTACTACAGAGGCACAATCTGGATATGCTGCCCCTGAGGAACCAAGCGCTGTTTACGGAGCTCCCGAAAGAAGGAAGAGAGGTGTCTATGAACCTGCCGAAAGTACAACTCCAGTAGCTACTACTAACACAGAGCCACAGATCGGGATATGCTGCCCCAGAAGACCAAGTGGCGTGTGGTCGTACGTGAGCTCAGGAAAATGCCTCCTCCGGTTTTATTTTGAATAATAAGAAGTTTCTTGAATATTCCGGGGCAGAAGAAGAGAGGGCGTTCTATGAACCTGCCGAAACTTAACAAGCTCCAAGTTAAGCTTACTACTTACAGAGGCACAATTCTGGTATTATGCCCTGCACGGGGACAACGCTAGGCCAATGGGTGAAGGGTGGGATTTCCCTGAACAATTTTTATTGGGGGGAGACTTTTCATTTCCCACAAATTCTTATGGCCCCTTAATGAGAGGATGCCCTCGGAGAATTTTTCCTTTTGAGGGAACCCAAGGTTGGGCTTGTCTTACTAACCGAGTCCGCAAGGTAAGGAAGAAGAGCGGTCATTGAACCTTGCCGGAAAACTACTAAACTCACCGATATACTACGAGACAAGAGGCAACAGACTTTTGATATGCTGCCGCCTGAGGGGAACCAGTGCGTTCTACGGAGCTCCCGCAAGGAAGGTAAGAGAGGTGTCTATGATATCGAGCATAGAACTACAACCACCAATAGCTACTACTTACATCAGGGACAATCTGGATAGCTGCTCCTGAGGCACATTCCTGTCCTACGGGGAGCTCCACAATAATTAAGATGACACTAGTGCCTGATAAGAGGGAAATCACTTTGAATGTGAGGTTGTTACGTTTATTATTTATATTAATTATATATTTTTTTTTTTAATTTAGTTGTATTATTATTATATAAATATATATATTATATATTATTATTAATTATAGTATTAGTTAGTAGTGATTATGAGGTATTGAGTATTATATATTATAAAATTATATATTATTATATTATTATTTGTTATTTATAAAATTGGGTACTTATAGATTTTTATTATCTTGAAATAGTATAAGTAAAATTAGTATTATGTATTATTAGATTTAATGATTAATTATTGATGATTTAGTGAGCTATTATTATTAATAACATGAAAATAAATGATTCTTTTACCGAAGTATTTATTATATTTATCTATGTATAATTATTTATTATTTATTATTATTATTATTATTATTATTTTATTTTATATTATTATTATTATTATTATTATTATTATTATTATTATAATATTATGATAGGATTATTATTTAGTATTTGAACTATTAGGATATCATTTTTATATAATTATTAGTATGATTATATTATTATTATTATTAATTATTATTATTATATTTACTAATTATTTGATTAGTATATTTATATATATCATTAATTGATTTACCATTATTAATTATTATTTATTATTATGTATTATTATTATTATTATTATTATTATTATTATTTTATTAATAGTTTCAGATTTCACTTCGTTCAATTCCTTTCCTTTTTTGTAAAACTTAAACTGTAAAATTTTAAATAATTAGAAGTGTTTAATATGTTATTTTGATAGTTGTTATTAAACTTTTTTAACAAGTTTTTTTATTTAACAAACTTTGTTTTATTGTCTAGTTTTTTTTTGTTTATTCATGAATGTTTGACAATAATAATAGAGAAAGTGAGTTTTGCATACAAATTATACAAAATATCTAGGTAACTTTATATTCAACCTAAAAATCAATAAAATATATATATTAGGTATAGTATTATATATATATATATAAATATACATTATATATATAATATATTATATAATATATATATTATAATTGAAAACCACTAAGCAGAGCTCGTGAACTCGTTGGCATCGAATGGGAGAGGGCCAATTTTTCAAAATTTTCAAAATGGATTTATTGTTGTATATATGGTATGACAGTTATTTGTTCCTATGTCTTACAATTTTATATATTATATATATATATATATATATATATATATATATATATATATAATATATATAATTATATATTATATTAATAATTCACCTTTAATATATTTATATATTATTATATATAATGAAAACAGGAATACAAATGTAATGTAAATTGTACTTCCCAACTTATAGCTCGCTTGAAAAGCATGTCAATTGCCTCTTCCTTCCTGTGCTGCGAACTTATGTAATATTTACTTCATACCAGGGTATGGATGATTTGATAACTTTAATTAAAAGTTCTTTTCTATGGAAAGTTAAAGGAAGCCAATTTAGAAACGAGGCTATGCCTAACTCAATTCGTGGCTTTGGAGGGATGCTTTATAACGAATTTTTAGTGAAAGAAATATGGACTCACATTTCAACAAATCACCAGTTGTTGCATGAGAGAATTGGTGGACATCTAGACTAAAAAGTTCTATACAAAGTTATTCAGTGAAACCCATCCTTGTGAAATCATGTCTCGTACGATGGTTTTTCAAGAATAGTTTTTGAATGTTCTTGTTCCGAAAAGAGATTAAAGCAATTTGTTTGTTCGAATGTAACCGGTCACGTGTTTATAATTACGTAAAAATGATTCTGTAAACAAGATACCATTGTGTGTGGCCATTAAAGAATCTAAGTGCTGTCTTTAAGGAAACTTGCTTGAAGATCTAGAAATTTCCCTTATCTGTAGACTAAAATTTTTTGCCGATTAGAATTTGACGCAGTTCTTGCCCCACGTCTGAATGATGATAGGTATCAAATTGATTTTCATAAGTTCTCTCAGTAGCCTGGCTATTGAAAATAACTGAGATGGTGCTCTCATCTCTCTACTCTCAGCGTCTGCTGCTCTGCCTCAGTCGCTCTCTCTAGCTGGGTGGCTTCGCACTCTCCTCTTCATCTCAATACATTCTCTCTCTCTCATCTATATATATAAATATAATAATGTATTATATATATATATTATATATTATAAATAATATATTATTAGTATAATTATATATATATATATAATATAAATAGAGACCGTGATTAAAAGTATAATAATAAGAATACTATATAGTATATAATATATATATATTATATAATATAATATATAATTTATATTATAATAATATGATAAATTATATATATATATATATATATATTATTATATATATATATATTATTAATATGTATAATATATAAAATATATAGATACTATAATATATATTAGTATATTATTCATATATTACAGTTTTATTTTTTTTGAAAAATAAAAAAAAAAAAAATAAAAAAAAAAAAAAAAAAAAAAAAAAAAAAAAAAAAAAAAAAAAAAAAAAAAAAAAAAAAGGGAAAATAAGTATTT
>JABUQX010026305.1:0-5000 GCA_015478945.1 Trachelipus rathkii
TCCCCATAATGATTTTTATCATTATTCATACTAAATTTCGTGTAGTATACTATTACGGGCAGTGTGCTGTATGAGTTTGGATCTGGCTATCCATATCAGTTATATGATATCAGTACATGAGTAGTCTCGATGAGTGTGAGAGGGTTGCGGTAGTTCATTTATATAGACGCCCACTGTCGATCCTCTTCTTCATCCTCTATTATAGTATACTTGTCACATATGTAAGAGCTATTTCTCTCCTCTTACCTCTCCGTTTCTTAATGGTGCATAATTTCTACTTATGTATATATCTTCTATATTTTTACCTATATGTATATATCTACTCTAGTGCCTACATTTCCTGCCTATGCTATAAATTTCGTATATATAAAACTGAAGTGAAAGCAATGCGGATCTATAGTTACCATTTATCTTACCTTATCCCATATTAGGTATAGAATATCTCACGCCCATTCAAGTTATATATGAGATCTCTCTTCCACTACATTTATATTCCCCGTGCTAAAATAGGTATAATAACTAAAGCTAAATAGTTACTAAAAAATGATCTTACATACCATAAGTATAATCATACCTCTAATCTTTATCTTATATTAATTATAGTCATTACATACTAATCTATATATATATATATAAGTACCGTATATACATGAGTACGTGTGAACGTAGTTATTACTTTAAATCATTAACCATACTAAAAGATCGAGGGTGAGTGACTATATATATTCCTACTATGTTGTGATATATTTACCTATTAGGTTCCTCTATATTCTATGATTTTGCACCTACATATAATTGAATGCCTTTAATGTACTCATACTGACTATGTATCGCGTATTAACTATATCGTTTTATCAAAACGTGCATAAATACAAGGCGGACACTAGTATATCCTTATATTACACCTCACTCCCCTATCCCATCTCCCTATATATATTATACGTTTCTCAATAAAAATAAATTTTACGCTCCTTTTACATTATAACCGCCTAACTGATTATTCCCATATGCTTTATAACTGATTCCTTCCTTATAAACTGGTCAAAGTAGCGTAATGGTCCCTATATATCCACTAGAGGATAAAAGACAGATGCACTCGATTTATATCTAGTACCTATCTTCCCCAAATAATATCTTATAACACACTACTCACTAATATATATTATATATATACATATATATAATACCGCAAGTTCAATTATATACGTATATAACGTGCGGCGTGAGCATTGGTATACTAGTGTACAATATCTATATCACTATAAAAAATTTTATTGTCGCTTCGAAAATACCTATATATTACTAGTTATACTACTATATATTATATACTTCACCTCCTCTAGGGCCCTCTTATACCTGATAGCTACTGGGTTGTTAACTCACTAGTGAGACTTCCCTTACCTTTTTCTCTATCCTTTCGTGCGTCAGGTCTATCTTATATTTTTCTTTTTAAAGATTCTCCAATTTTACCCTCAGAAAATATTCTCTCCTTATAACACCATACCTATATTCAATCTCAAATTTCCTTATTGAGTGGATCGGCTCACAGATTGAATGTTCATTAATATATATATATTCCCTCTATCTATAACATATTCCTTCCTACTTGATTATATAATTATATATATCATTTGTGTATACAGAGAAAAAAGAAATTTTCCACCAATTTAATTTCGAGCCTATATAGTGAGTGAGATAATTGATTATATATGTATAATTACCCTCACATATAACCCCACCACAGTTCTGCTTGACCATCCCTATCATGTGTTGAGAATCATAGTAAGTTTGTAATAATTCTATTTAGAGAGAGAAAGTCGAAATTCCTCTTCTCTACCACTATTTGTGAAGCTCATACCATACATATTTGCAACACTTCGCGTGACAATTCGGGTCTTGGAAGGAAGATAAATGGATCAGCCCATCGAGTCACTAACGTTCCATGTCCCCACTAGTCACAGTGCCACCTCCTCTGGAAATGTTCCGTTGTATCGTTCTCGATTCTGGCATTGTGAGGCTTTGCGTGACTTTCTACCTTGTCATAGGAGACACTAAGACTTTCCTCCAAACAATTGGGGCGAAGCTATTTAATATAGTACGTGTGATTTTCTCCCCTTTCTAATAACCCTGTTGTGTTGAGACCACATTTGTGAATTTGAGTAATACTCAATCATTATGATCCCTATAGTTTAGTATATTTCTATATATATCCATATATAGTATATATTATTACTTTATTCATATCCTATAATATATATTTATATACTATATTATATATTCTCCTACTCGCCCTGTAACTATACACTAAAAAATATCGTCCCTTATTCCCTTTACGTGCAGAGTAGGGTAGACTTTTTAAAGTGAGTGAGTATTTATTCTATGTTTACTATTTATTTTTATCTACAATTTGTTTCGAGTATTTATATAGCACGTCTATTTCTATATACTCATATCCAGGTAGCTGTGTTGAACATATTATATAGTAATATCCCTGATACTTATAATCTATGCCTAAAGATTATATTCCCATTGTATCATACGTGATTGTGATTCCCACACCGCTACAAAATAAACCTTTATTATATTGGAGGTATACTTTCGCCCCTCCTTACTGTTGACTACTAGTTATTAAGTGAGGATGACGTCCCACACGGGTAAAATAATTTATTCACGTATTGTTAATCCATACACCCAACTTAGATCGATTTCTACCAGCCCCTCATAAAGATTGTGCTCTCCGCGCGCACGAATCTAGTCTTTATCTTTTTCTCCCTTAGCTTCCCCATCTTATCTGTATAGTATCTAGAATTACTATCATGAGAGAGATATCTAACATCTCATTGTATAAAAACTACTGTTCGCTACTCTATTCCACACTAACTCGTTACTCCTCATCTACATTTTATGCCCTTACGATTCATAATATAAAAAATATTCCTAATATCATCTAATATCTACTCATCCCATATCACCCTCTCTAACTGTACCTAGGATGAGAAAGTTTCACTTATTCAGATTAGTTACCACTCACATTATCTCACTCCTCCCTCCCCTACATATAAGAACCTCTCAGATAATATATTATCACTGCCACTATCTTCCACTTCCTCACCCTGTATTTCTATATAATCAGATAAGGTCCTTACTAATATTCACTGAGTTACCCCTCAGTATCATCTTACCTTCACAGCCTATATTATATGATTATAGCCGTATCTCTCCATTATATGAGCGTTTATAGGTCTTCTCCTTTCTTCGGTATGATATTACCATTACTAGAAGGTTGTTACACTTATATATTATACCCCTTTATATTCTTTAGCGCTAGAAACAAGGTCCCTGTGGTCCCTACTGACTTGTCTATGTAGGTTAGTTTGTTAAGACTCTATGGCTTTCTCTGACTATCTATATACCTATATATACCTTATATTTTTCCTAATACCTCGTGATTGTACTATTTAGGAGCATATATGTAATGCGTCTACGCCTCTAGATAGTATGAATATCATACAAGAGCGTAGGTAGTTTTTTGCGAGAGGTGAGAGTATGTCTATCTACTTTCAACCTACCCCTTAGGTCAGAGTTGTGCTCCTTTTCACTTTTACTATATAATCACATACTCCTTAAGGTAGGTTTAGCGTACCTATATCAATATCCCCCAGCTATTAGTATTACGTGAATTGGAGTTATAGCCAATTAGAATTCATTCCCTATATATATAAGAGAAGTTAAGGTAGCCATTATCCTAATATATCAATATTAAAGATCAACCCTGCTGTAGTTGAAGAGACATAAAATGCTTTCGTGTGACGCAGAGAGACGTTATAGAATCTATTGAAACCTGTTCCTCACAATCCCTGAGAAAAGAAACCTTGAAAGTTCAAAAAAGTGAAAAAAGAGTGAAACAGTTCGAAACAACAAGAGCTCACGATCTAAGATGAGACTGACTTTATCACATATTATAACACTCATATAGGAGAACAAAATCACTAATAAAGAAATAAAACACCATTTTACTTCCCAACTTCCTATAATGCACTATAATATATAGATATATATCAAAATCCTCGTCTTTAGTATAAAGCGAGAGAGATTTGAAAGCAACAGCATCCAAAATTATTATCGTCTTTAGAGTAAAAATGACCAGAAATTTTCAACAGGTACCGCCCTCCCAATATGCTTCATACATAAAATAAATCCTCCTTTTTAGCAATTCACAGCCGCATTCAGCTTTAAAAGTTTTAACATTTTAATCTTCTTCCACTCTCTATACTCTATTTATACAATCTTTCGACTAATCGTTCTTAGTCACTTAATTATTAGTACCAATCATATTAAGAACAAAGATTAATCATTCCTCACCCCTCCGAGAGTAGTGTGAATTATTCATTTATTCATGTCGCACCCATTGAATAACGAATTTTCACTGATTTATCTTACTAGCCATCTTCTTCCTCTGTGTGCGTAATCGTATGGCGTCGCGCGTGAGACGAACTAGTTAATGTCTCAGTAGGGAAGATCTTTTTTATACATATACTCACTTCTTACCCATTATTTCAAAATCATCAATATGTAATTTCGAATCGCAACGATAACATTTCCAATTTTGATTTGCTTTTTCGTCACTTTCTTCTCTCTCTAAAGCACCCTCCAGATATTATACCTCTCTCCCCCCCCCGCGCCGCGCCCTTCTCCATAACCCCTCCGCGCGCGCGTTCTCCCCTTTCTTTTGGGTGGCTAACTTCCATACACGCTGAAGAGTATTTTGGGTCCATCCTCTTACTCTCATCTCGACTTCTCTTGAGTCTCAAGTGTAAATGTGTCTACAGGCCATATTTATAAATGATGTAGCGACACCCAATACTCAACTACTGAGTATCATTTCGATCCAGTCTAACTATTCAGCCTGTGTCTGCGACTTTCCCAAGTTTTTCCAATAAAACTCGTATCTTATATTATTTTTTTGTTACAATCTCCTTCATTTCAAACTTCCTTCCCCG
>JABUQX010026305.1:15000-17500 GCA_015478945.1 Trachelipus rathkii
AAACACGGAAAAAAGAAGATAATATTTCTGAAAAATGAGCTTCCAACTGTATATATATATAAATAATAATATATAATATAATATATAAATATAATTATATATATATATATATAATATATATATATATATATATATATAATATAGAATATATATATTTTTATAATTTGGCTTTATTCTTTACAATTGGTTTTTGAAATGGCTGTTTTGGAATATATATAATAATATATATATAATATATATATATATATATATTAATATATATATATATATAATATTACTAATTTAAATTTACAATTCAAAGGCCTGACATCAATGTAACTAGAGAGCAAGCACCTACAGTAAAACAATTAATATGGAATCACGGAACAACGACAACTTGGTTGGACACAATTTTTTAGTGTTTTTTTTATATTGAATGTCAGAAATTTAAAAAAAAATTTATTTTCCCCATTTAGGGGGCTCGAACCGACGGGGGACAAGGGGGGACGAAGTCCCCCCGTCTCCACCGGGAGGCCGAGAGACCCCGACTCCTGCCATCTTTGCGGTTTACCCTATGGCAGCGTTTCTCAACCTTTTAAACCTCGCGACCCCCCAAAAGCCAAAACGTATAGTTAAAGTAAACACCGCGGACCCTATTAACCATATACTATATATATAATATATATATATATATATATATATATATTATATATATAAACCACAGCTCAAAGAATTTTCTTTATATATATAATAATACATGTGTATAATATAAATAGTATATATAAATATAATAATAATATAAATAGATAATAAAATATATAATAATAAGTAATATGCATCACAAATTTGACAAAAACGTGTTTACACTTTGAAACGAGAAAACGCGAACGACAAGTTCAAACATGTTGAAACACTGACTAAAATAAAAGCACAGAAAATGGAAGAATAGTATCATTCTCATTTGCATCATTTTAGAAACAAGTACTGCGGTTGGTTCCTTTATCGTTCATCAGTATTAAGTATTAACTAATAGTGCTGTGTTGATTATTAAAAATGTGGAATAATACTGCCCAATTTTAAAAAATGGACAAATTTGTGATAAAACGAAGTGCGCCGTCTACATCTGGTGAAACAATAAAGAAAAAGACCAGAGTGTACAAAGATGCATATTTAAAATATGGATTTATTTCCCTGAATGACAAGCCTCAATGTGTTGTTTGCTTTCAAGTTCTATCCAGGGAAAGTATGAAGCCATCAAAATTAATCCGACATTTGGAATCAATACATCCGTCTCTTAAAAGTAAACCGCTAGAATTCTTCGAACGTAAATCACATATCTTGAAAGATCAAAAAACTTCTATTGGCAAAGCAAGCCAAAGTGAAACAGCAACACTTCAAGCATCATATTTAGTAGCACTAAGAGTGGCAAGGGAATGTAAGCCCCACACGATTGCTGAAAATCTTATTCTTCCCGCCGCTATTGATATGGTCAGTGTGATGATAGGCCCGGAAGACGCAAAAAAATTGAAAAATATTCCACTTTCAAATGACACAATATCGAGACGTATCAATGAAATGGCTACCGATGTTTACAATCAAATAATTGAAAAGATGAAATCAAGTGAATTTTTTGCCATTCAGTTTGATGAATCAACTGATGTGTCGAATATGGCTCAGTTTTTATGTTTTGTTCGGTACGAATGCGATGGGTCAATTAAAGAAAATATGTTATTTTGCAAATCAATACCAGGTCATGCAACTGGACAAGGGCTTTATGACGTTTTTAATGAAGCAACAAAAAACGAAAGCTTGAACTGGAATAAATGTATTGCGGTGTGTAGTGATGGTGCAAAAGCGATAACAGGGAAGACCAGTGGCTTGATAGCAAAATTAAAAGAACTTATGCCACAGATAAAATGGACACACTGCTTTCTTCACAGACATGCTCTTGCCACAAAAAGGATGCCAGATAATTTAAGAAATGTTCTGTCTGAGTCTATAAAAATGGTTAATTTTATTAAAAATCGACCGTTGCAGAGTAGATTGTTTTCAATACTGTGCGATGAAATGGGATCCAAGAACAAGTCCCTGCTTTTCCATACTGAAGTCAGATGGTTGTCACGAGGAAAAATGTTAACAAGGCTTTTTGAATTGAGAGATGAATTGGAAGTCTTTTTTAAAGATCAAAATAATTCGTTTTCGGATTGTTTGCAAGATGATGAGTTTTTGTTACTGCTGGCCTACTTGGGTGATATATTTTCCCATTTAAATGACTTAAACTTAAAATTACAAGGCCGTGACAAGAACATTTTACTAATGACAGATAAAGTCAATGCTTTCATCAAGAAGCTTGATATTTGGATTATTCGCCTTGAAAAACGTAATTTTGACGCATTTTTTTTAACGTCTAATTATATTGAAGAAAATATGAACTCAGAGGATCCTATTGTTGACCGCGTATTAGAGAGCATAAAGACGCATTTACGCGAATTGAAAAATCAGTTTTTGGAATATTTTCCAG
>JABUQX010026305.1:25000-27500 GCA_015478945.1 Trachelipus rathkii
ATACCATAAAAACAAGCTGTCGTATCACAGCCAGTCAATGCATGGGTAAATAGTTGAAGCTGTCTGGAACTCTTGTACTTTACAAACAATGTTTCTATCTTGTATATGGCGGTTGAATAAATAGCACCACCTGTCTCTTTACGAAAATATATATTTTTCCGTTCAGGAGACAGCGCAATTAACAATACAATTAAATCTGTATCTGATCCCACAACTACAACGTTAGAACTAGCGTTAATTTGGTTCACATCGGGAAAAGTTTCTTTCATCACATTTATGACAGCACAAGCAGTTAAACTGTATACTCGAACGCACCTCGCATATGCATGTTCATTCATCATGTGGCCTACAGTTGTTCGCCCATTCTCAGAGGCCCATAGGCCTTCCAAACCACTTCCCTCCATAATCTTGTTAACAGAATCCAAGAAGGACATGAGGAGATGAAATCCTCCTAGCCTCAATATAACTTTTGATATATCACTACTGCTTTCTGCTGATGCTATGATTTCAGACAACTTTAGAAACAATGGTTGATCAAATGTCACAATAGAGGCACGGATTTGTTTCTTGCATTGTCCTGAAGCATAGCTAAGAGCCGAAAAAAATGTGAATGGATTGCTAGGGTCCAAGTTTATGAATGGTACTCCTAATACGTATGTGGTTTCACACTTTTCCCTACTAGTACTCATCATAGAAGTCATGAATCCATTCCATTCTGGCTGGGTGTTTGAGCCAGCAAGTCACATAATATTGATGGGAAACATCTTGTGGTGCATTCCACAAGTAATACTTCTAGCAGCTTTCAAGTCAGATACATCTTCGACCAAAATATTGGACAGTAAACTTCGGAGGTTTCTCTTTCCGTAGGAGAGCACACGAATCGTTTCGGGGTTAAATGTTCCTGATAAAATTCTTTCGACCTCTATCTCTGTTGCAACGCATGTGCTGAGTGATATACAATAAATCCCACCCATGGCGTGGAAAGTGTATAATCCATCCAGCATTCATACGTTGACGTCCGCATTGTCAAATACATAATGAATAAATGCTTCATCACTTATTTTAGGCAATCCCGCATTTATGAGGTGATTCAAATAAACAGATACTTTATTGTATGAAACACAAACTCCTGTTGCTGCAAGTAGGTCAATCAGATGTTTAGATTCATATAGCCTATGCAGTGTAAACCCATTAAAGTTTGAATAGGGGATAGAAATGATCTTGGTCTGACAGCAGAAATTATCGCATGGTTTATCATAGCACATTTTCTTCCGATTTTATTTACACAAGTTTTTTTCTTTTTTGTAACTCTGCTAGTGAAGAATCTAAGAATATCTGGAACCTACTTTTCACCTCCGGATCTAATCTCATTTATGCTTGGATATTTACTTGAATCTTACTGCATTTTCTGTATGTCCTCTTTGATAATAACTGCAGCAACTATTACAATTCTCATACGCTCTGTTGCAAAATCTGTTTCCTTATCAACATACAACTGATCATTTAATTTACTAGCAGTATTGGATGAACATACAATATTAACTCTTCCAGCAATATTGGACACAAGTAACCGGTCCTTAAAGCGTTCTTTAAGAAGATTTCTCAAGTATTTATCAGTCTAAGTCTCCTGGAGACCTGAAAAACTTTTCATTATACTCTGTAGTTCTTGCATAGTAAACTGACACTCATCAGTATTTTATATGTTTTCGCAAAGTTTGTCAAAAGTTTCACCTAGTTCTGAATTTGGCCTTCCGATTGTATCTTTGCGTGATGTACATTTTAAGAGGTCCCTATAAAAGTATTTATGATACCGTGCTTCAGATGCCACAAGGTCGCTAACATTAAGAAGTCTACATCTGACTCTGTCCCCCAAGTCATCATATCGTTCATTACATATTGCTATTATATTTTCTCTGATTTCTAATGTAGTGACAAGGCGAACAGATTTTCTGCGGTGTTGTGGACACTTTGAATCAATCAATGCTGGTTTTCTTCAGATGAAACATTCATATTTAAAATTGAATTTCTCCTCTGAACTCCTCAACACAGAAGACGTTGAATGTGCGGTGTCACATGTTTCTTTTGTATTTATATCAGCCCTAATACTAGAAGGACGAGTATATTTTTGCCTGCACAATTTGTGAACAGTAATGTTTTTTTTCCTTTCAACCTCTCATGAAGTCCATCTTTTACTTGTAAACTTGCTTGAACAATCGATTTTATTCCCTTTTCAACTAATACTGTATCGCCCTGTAACTGGTTTCAAAAAAAAATACAAACCATACTTGAACTGTTTATGTTTTGTAAAAGAAACATTACGATAACTGAAGCGTTTAAAGGAAATAAAATGATTAAAGAATATATATATATATGATGAAATATATATATATATATATTATATATATATATATATTATTATATATATATATATATATACATATATATACATATATATATTATATAATATATACATATATATATTACATATATATATTTCATA
>JABUQX010026305.1:40000-47500 GCA_015478945.1 Trachelipus rathkii
AAGTGCGAAGCATACAACGACGAAAGGCCTATCCAGTTCATAGATAGATTGAAAAATTATGTAATGAAATGGACGGAACTGGCAGAGATTAACAAAGATTTTAATGATATTATCGACTTGATAGTAGCTGAACAGTTTCTAAATACATGCCAGAAAGAACTCGCGACATTCTTGCGCGAAAGAAAAATTAACAAACTTGATATGATTGCTCAAGAAGCAGAGAATTATCTCCTGGCACATAATAAAAACTTGGTGTCAACAATTAATAAAGAAGACCCTTCAAAGAAGGAGAGGAAAGATACTACTGAAAACCTCAACCAGTTTGAAAGACAAAAACATCTGTCCACATGTTTTAAATGCGGCAAGAAAGGCCACAAGGCCATCGATTGTAAAAGTTACAACCCCTATAGAAGGGATGATCAATATAGGAACCACAACAATCGTTATAGCAATAATTGGAGAGAGGGACCTAAGAGGGCGGCTGCCGCTATGACAAGTGAAATTAAGCAGCGAAATAAGGATGATGTTTCTGATATTACGCCAATACGTAAAGATATGACAACTGATAAAGGCGTTGACATCATGGAACATGTTGACAGTAACAATAGGATTGCTTTAGCGTGTGGCGAAACTATACCTGTCATCAGAGCCGCGTGCGTGAAGAGCAATAGCATAAGGCACAACATTCAGAAGACGATGATGCCGGTTGTCAACGGTAAGATCAATGGAATGGCTGGGATCGTACTAAGGGATACCGGTTGTGATTGCGTCATAGTCAAAAGAAAATATACGTCAGCAGACCAAAAGACCGGGAAGAGGAAACAAGTATATTGTTAATAGACAATACGATTAGAGACGCACCTGTGGTTGATATTGATGTTGATACACCCTACTACACGGGGCGTACTGAAGCTATAGCTCTTGACGACGCAATCTATGACTTGATAATAGGAAACATCCCTGGTGCGAGGAGTGCAGAAGACCCTATCGAAAGTGTGGTAATGACTCGCGCGAGAGAAACGGACGATTTGCAGAAGGAAGAGATCACAGCGCATGAGGATACAATGGAGCATCCTGACGGCCAGGTAGTAATGTCATGCGCGGGCGAAACGACCGGCTTGCAAGAGGAGGTAACGGAGGCGCTTGATGCCACATTAGAGCACCCTGTCGATCAGGTGGTAATGCCGCGCGCGAGTAGTACAAACGATTTACAGGAGGAGGGGTCAGCTGTACCTGAGATCACTCAACAACCATATGAGGACGTAGTTACTCGCGAAAAATTCATCGAATTCCAGAGGGAAGATGAAACGCTAAATAGGTGCAGAGCATTGTGCGAAATGGCAAATAAAGAAGAAAGGCAGTCATTCTACAACATAAAAAAGGGGATTTTGTACCGTTGCAAACAAGAGAAAGAGGATACAAGCGAACAAATCGTAGTACCGAAGAGACTACGAAAGGAAGTTATGATTATGGCACACGATAGTATCATGGGAGGACACCTCGGGATCAAAAAGACGACGGATAAGGTACTCTCAGAGTTCTACTGGCCAGGAATGAATGAAGACATATCCAGATTTTGTCACTCCTGTGATATTTGCCAGAAGACGGTACCAAAAGGGAAGATTGTAAAAACGCCATTAACAAAAGTCCCACTTATAGGAACACCGTTCAAGAGGGTGGCGGTAGATCTTGTAGGACCGATTGTGCCTTCCTCTCAAGATGGGTATAAGTATATACTAACCCTTGTAGACTATGCCACGAGGTACCCAGAAGCTGTACCGTTAAAAAACATTGACACAGAGACTGTTGCTGAAGCTCTGGTGGACTTGTACAGTAGGCTTGGGGTACCGGATGAAATACTAACTGACCTAGGGACACAGTTCGTGTCAAAATGCATGAAGGAAGTCTCTAGGCTATTGAATGTGAAGCAATTGTGCACAAGTCCTTATCATCCAATATGTAACGGCCTCGTTGAAAAATTCAATGGTACGATGAAGAGGATGTTAAAAAGGTTGTGCAGCGAACAACCCAGGAGGTGGAATAAATACATTAACCCTTTATTATTTGCTTATCGTGAAGTGCCACAGGAGAGTACTGGATTCGCACCTTTTGAACTTTTATATGGTAGGACCGTGAGAGGTCCTATGCAAATTATGAAAGAGTTATGGATTAATGAGCGACAGCAAGACGAGGTGATGAATAGTTACCAATATGTTTTTAAGTTGAGGGAAAAACTAGAGGAAACCCTGAAAATAGCGTCAGCAGAATTAGAAAAAGCCCAAAATAGATACAAGCACTATTACGATAAAAGCGCCAAGGAAAGGAGATTTAGAATAGGGGATGCCGTTTTAATATTATTACCCACTGAAAGTAACAAACTATTGATGCAATGGAAGGGACCTTATGAAATCGTCGGAACTGTTGGCGAGAATGATTACAGAGTGAAAGTTAACGAGAAAGTTAAGACCTATCACGCAAACTTATTAAAAAAATACAACAAAAGGAGTGAAGAAACACCGGATGATATACATATCGCGTGCGTAGGTGTGGTGGATTTGGAAGAGTGTGAGAAAGAAGAATTAGATTTGGAAGAGGACGCTATCGTCTTAGGGAACTGCACACCTAAAGAGAGCGTTAGTGATATTAAGATTGGGGTTGAGATAGATGAAGATAAGAAGACAGAGATAAAAGAGATATTAAATGAGTATAAACATGTATTTACGGATCTGCCTGGTAATGTCGATATAGTGCAACATGAAATCAACTTAACGTCCGAAGTCCCAATAAAAAGCAAAGCTTATCCCATACCTTATGCACTGAGGGAGACACTAAAAAAAGAGGTCGCTGAAATGTTAAAAATGGGAGTAATCAGGGAGTCCGAGTCACCTTATGCATCCCCGATAGTGATGGTGAAAAAGAAAGATGGATCAAACCGGGTATGCGCAGATTACAGAAAATTAAATCAGGTTACGATATTCGATCCCGAGCCAATGACCATGACTGAGGAGATATTTGCCAGATTTGCGAAAGACAAATACTACTCAAAAATCGATTTAAGCAAGGGGTACTGGCAAATACCTGTGAGGGGCCAAGATATTCCGAAGACAGCCTTCGTAACGCCAGACGGGCATTATGAATTTTTAAGGATGCCATTTGGGCTGGTGAATGCGGGCGCAACACTCGTTAGGGCTGTAAGGAAAATACTCAGAGGAATGAAAAGTACTGATAGCTACCTGGACGATATAATTGTGCATACGGAAACCTGGGACGACCATATAAATGAAATAAGAGAATTGTTGAGTAGATTGGCAGATGTGGGCGCGACGCTTAGGCCGTCAAAATGCGAAATCGCTGTGAGAGACTTGGAATTCCTAGGCCACAAGCTGACGGAAGGAGTTGTGGGTCTACAAGATGACAACGTGAAAAAAATTAGAGACGCTGAGAGGCCACATACCAAGAAAGGGGTCAGATCATTCCTAGGGCTGACAGGGTTCTATAGGAATTTTATACCCGACTACTCAACAATAGCCTCACCATTAACTGATTTAACCAAGAATAAACAACCAAACAAGGTGTCGTGGGGAATAGCACAGGAGAAAGCATTCGAGACTTTGAAAAGGATGCTAGTTAGTAAGCCCATATTACGACTTCCCGACCTTACTAGGTCATTCGTACTCCAAACCGACGCGAGTGAGGCGGCATTAGGCAGTACTGCTTGCAGCAGTGTTGATGATGGATTGTTCCTATAGCGTATGCAAGCAAAAAACTATCTACAAGTGAAAGGGTTTATTCCACACTGGAAAAAGAAGGACTTGGCATAATATTCGGGGTACGAAAGTTTGATAACTACCTATACGGGAAGGAATTTGTTCTGCAGACGGATCACCAGCCGCTTATATATATGCAGAAGACTAAATACGTGAATGCCAAAGTAATGAGATGGGCACTGTTTTTACAGAAGTATAAATTTAGGCTCGAATCGATCAAAGGCATGAAAAATACTGCTGCAGATTACCTGACGAGGATTGGGATGTAAAATGTTAATATTTTTGTTAAAAGAAAAGCCCCAGTTTTCTTTCTTAATGGGGGCGTGTGTTATGCTATTAGGCATATGGAAAGTGAGATTCTGAGCTCCGCAGAACTCGTCGGATAGATTTATTTATTTGTTTGGAAGAAACATTTATTTTACGAAATCGATTAATTTAAATACGTTTTATTTGAATATATTTTGGATAAGATTTTTATTTTGAAAATATTTTAAGAACAATTTTATTTTTGAAAATAAAATTGTCTCGTGGGAAGAAAGTCTCACAAGGTGACTTCACACCTGATATCGTAGATACGGTGAAAGATCATAAATAGAAGATAATTAATTATTACCGGGTTCTCTCTGGGATTCTACCTTTGGTTCTATCATTGGAATACGATTCAACGTGTGGATTCGATCAGTAATTGAGTACTTCATCATTGAAGATTTATCTCTTGTTTTACGATATAATTGAAGCGACCTGATTCAAGAAAGCTCTACTACAATAGTGAGACATAGGAGGAATACAGGCTAGATTATTATTGATTCGTTTAGAAGACAATTGAGGAATATTGTTCTTAAGAAGAGATTACGAAAGTCTTGTGAGTACTCAGAGAGAAATACTACAGAAAGGATTGGATAGTAACCAGAGAGGGACTTGAAGGAAGTTATTGAATAGAAAGTCATATTTGTACTGAGAAGTTGTCATACGACATTGAGAGCGACTTTCTACTGAATTCAGAAACTAATACATATTGTAAAGGATTTACCTTCTAAAGGAAAAGACTACTAATAGTCCGTGAAGTCCATCTGCGACTTGGAAGTATTCTGGAATTCTGAAGATCTTGTGATTATTCACTGTACTTCGTGTCTGAAGTGAAAGGTTACGTTGCGAAAGCATACCTAGACAATTTAATTAATTTTATTTGGGTTGAATAAAAGATACGGAAGTTCACGTTATTATGACATCTGTCCATCTTGTTTTAATGTTAATTTTAGAGCGTAAAACTTGTGTTTGTGATAGCGAATGAGTTATTTATAAGGAAAGTTTTAATTTTATTTCCCGTCTCCTAAAAGTATAGATCGAACGATTATTAAGGAGTTAATTTTTTTTATAAGCTTTCTCGCCTACCTTTTTATAAAAGTTTAAGATTAAGTATTATTTTGTTATTTAAAAAACATAAAGAAATCCCTTTATCTCACTTCATTGAAGCTCTCGATATATAATATATATTATAATATATAATATATATAATAATATAATATATATAATATATATATAATATATATAACTATATATATATATATATATCATTATTTATCTCACTGCTTTAAATATATCATTATCCATTAGCTAACGCTTACTTCGGAGCTAACAAAATCCATTATGGTTAGTTAGTCAGACTGTGGGCAAACAAATCATATAGTTAGTCCTAGTTGTGGCTAAGAAAAATCGATTAGGTTAGTAACATGGGGTAACAAGATCCATAGTCTGTCAACTTGTGGGTATTAAGTTAGGTAGCGATTTAAAAGTTGGTTAGGTACACACAGATTTAAATATACATAGAGTGAAGACATTCAGTTCTTTCCGTTGGTTGCGAAATCTTACAAATTTTACCTTCCGACTCCTTTTATGCGAAAGACCATTTACTTTTATAAAGTTATAAATAATTATATATATATATATATATATATATATATATATATATATATATATATATATATAATATATATATATAATATATATATATATATAATTTTATAAGTTTACCATAAAAATAAATTTTCTTTGGCATAAAAGGACAGTCGGAAGGTCAAATTTGTACCACGCAAAGAAAAGAATATTCAGTCTAAGTACAATACGCCTATATATATATATATATATATTATATTATATATATATTATATAATAATATATATATATATATATATATATATATTATATATATATATATATATATATAATATGTGTAAGTTCATAAAGTGGTTGTATTGTTAAGGAGTAAAAATGTTACGAAACATAATAATAGATAGAGGATACAAAACCGTGATCGAGAACGTACAGTGAGTTTTCTTCTATTTTCACTAATTCGACGTGGACACACACACACACACACACTACACACACACAACACACACACACACAACACACACACACACAACACACACACACACACACACACACACAGCACACAACACACAAGTAAAATGACATGTTAGCCTTCTCTTTTTGGAAATTTCTCCAGGGAATATTTAACATTGACAATGTACGATAGTAGCACTATCTCATTTTAACATAATGAGAAAATCTATTCCGTTTTTAGATTGGTTCTCTAGCAGTAGAAATTGGTTAATCTCTGTCTCACACAATGTCAAGCCACACATAAAACAGGTAAACATAATTTTTGTTTAAAAAATGTTTGTGGTGTTTCTAACAAGAGCTTTTTAAAAGAGCTGTTCAAGTATGAAATCAAAATGTTTCAACCACCCACTGTTTATGTACAATGATATTTATTAACAGCAAGAGGAACTATTTTTGCACATTTTTTTTGTATTTATTTTAGTGTCACTAATACTCAAACCAAGTTTTAAATAAATCTCACAGCCAAACTTTTTATTGCGTTGTAACCTAAATTTTTAAGCTTTATTCAGATATTCGATCAGGAATTTCCTTTCTTCCCCAATTTTTCTCAATATCCTTTCTAAGAAGTTTTTTGTATCAATATTAGATAATTTTTATTGATAATTATGCTTGTAAAACAATATTTTATATAATTTTTAATATAGATTTTGGCTCAGAACTTTGCAAATTCCTAGGCACTAAGCTTTATATGTCAAGCAACAAACAGTGAATGTGCATGATGATTCATGTACCGCCCGGAGCGTCATGAAGTCAGACATTAGTCTTTAGGTAGTTTACAGTTAGTTATATAAAGTATTGTAGAAATTTACTGAATAAGCGCCAAAGTGATGCTGTATTCTGTTTTGTGTAGTAATTTAACAGGCTACATAAAAGTATTGTGCTAGATAGAAGAAGTGTGTAAATCACCCAGATAACTTTATGTGTTTAAGTTTTTTGGCATTTAAAGATCAACGTCAAAGTTTGACTCATTAGTAAAAAAAATTATTAACATATATTGAACTGTAATTTGTGGATTAAGAGTTAAGGCCTATCAGTCATATCTGTTGTTTGACCTGTGTGAACATTGCCTGGCAGATGGCAATTTAGATTTTTGGTCACAATGAACTTTGCCAGATCTTGATCAAAAGTCATGCATATATATTATTTCTGTGTTTCAAAGAAAAGAAATAAGAAATTTTAGAAATAATAGAAACAGTACCAAAATTTCCCATCTGATACGAGCCAGAACTTCACAGTAGACTTATCAATATATATCCCTACACACCTAACTGTAGAAGTGAATCGGAACATAGTGTGACTACAGAAGTTCATTATAATGGGAAAAACATTC
>JABUQX010026305.1:52500-55000 GCA_015478945.1 Trachelipus rathkii
TTTTTATTAATTAAATTATTCAATTATGAATTATTATCATTATTACTACTATTATTAATATTAATTATTATTATTATTATTATAAATTTATTATTATTGTAATTATTAATATATTTGATGATTTTGAAATAATTGTAATTAATATAATAATAATCATATTATATTATATATTATTATTATTATTATTTTTATTATATTATTATTATTATTTACATTATTATTATTATTTTATTATATTTTATTGTTATTATTATTATTATTATTGTAATTGCAATTGTAATTTTAATTGTAACTATAACTACAACTCCATTTAAATTTAAATTTAAATTTAAATTTTAAATTTAAAATATTAAATTTAGATTTAAATTATAATTTAAATTTAAAATTTAAATTTAAATTTAATTTTAATTTTAATTTTATTTTAATTTAATTATTATTTAGTTTTATTTTAATTTTAATTTTATTTTAAATTTTATTTTAATTTTAATTTTAATTTTAATTTTAATTTTAATTTTAATTTTAGTTTTAATTTTAATTATTAATTTTATTTTAAATTTTAATTTTAATTTTAATTTCAATTTCAATTTCAATTTTAATTTTAATTAATTTTAATTTTAATTTTAATTAATTTTAATTTTTAATTATAATTTATATTTTTATTATTATTATTATTATTTATTATTATTTATTATATATTATAATTATTATTATTATTATTATTATTATTATTTTATTTTATTTTATCTCTTTTACAGAACACCACCACTCACGGGTTGGGCCCTTTTCAAGGAGGGGGCAGAAAATAAAATATGAAGAAACCCACCCAAGCCCAAGCCAAAGCAATGAAAATCTCTCAGGTGAGCGCAGGCTTAAAGAAAGAAGATTAAAATACAGTTGAAACAGAAGAGAGAAGGAGATATCACAGAACAGAAGTAGCTGGAAAGAAAGAGGCCACAACAAACAATTCTGGGGTTTTCAATTACTCACGAAAATTCATGCGAGAGCAAGCTCTTCTAATGCTACTGGCGACCCAAGGTGTAGAATGCGAGAAAGTAACTCCCCGAGAATCTGCGTTGTAATACTATGAAAGGAAAGTGCACAGCGATCACGTTGCAGAGATAGAAGGGTCAGGGAGTTTGAAGAAGGGGCAGTTTTTTCAGTCTCTTAGGCTTTTAAAAAACTCAAACCATATCCAATAAGAAGGGTGGAGCCCGAGCCTCCCAAAATGTAAGAAACAGTACTCCATACAAGGGCCAATATAATATTATTAACTAATAGCTGGAGTAGATGTTCAATAAAAAAAATTCCCCATACCTGATTAAGAACTAACAGCTCTTTGAGCACCTTAGCAAACCATTGTAAATGAGGTTTCAAGACAATTTGTTTTTATGTTCAGACAAGAATGTTTATGTTTATTAACAGGTAAGAACGTTAAGAGTCGTCTGAAGGAAAATAGAAATATTGGGAGGAGTTTTTGAGATGGAGATATAGAGAAGATGAGTTTTTCCGAGTTGAATTTTTTCTATTATTATTATTATTATTATTTATTATTATTATTATATTATTATTATTATATTATATATTAATTATATCATGATTATTATATTATATTATTATTCATTATTATTATTATTATTATTATTATATTATTATATTATTATTATTATTATTATTAATTATTATTATTATTATTTATTTTTTTATATTATTATTATTATTATTATTATTATATTATTATTAATTATTATTATTATTATTATTATTATTATTATTATTATTATTATTATTATTATTATTATTATTATTATTATTATTATTATTATTGTTATTATTATTATTATTATTATTATTATTATATTATTATTATTAATTATTATTTTATTATTATTATATTAGTATTATTATTATTATTATTATATATTATTATTAATTATATTATTATTATTAAATTATTATTATTATTATTATTATTATTATTTATTATTATTATTATTATTATATTTATTATTATTATTAAATTATTATATTATTATTATTATTATATATTAAATTATTATTATTATTTTAATTATTATTATTCATTGATTATTATTATTATTATATATTTTTATTATTATTATTATTATTATTATTATTATTATTATTATTATTATTATTATTATTATTATTGTTTATTATTTTTATAATATTATTATTATTATTATCATTATTATAATTATTTATATATTATTAAAACTAATGGTCAAGATTGCATTAATCTCCTTGTTTTGAGAGAGTGTGCCTCTGACCTGACGATTGTTCTCGTTCAATTCTAATTCCACGCCTTAATATTAATACTTTTCCACAATTTGAAGCTATGATAAGCTCAGCCAAACCCGAGAATTAACAGCAGCTCTGATCCTTCTAACTATCTTCCTCTAGCTCTCACTTGCATTACGTCAGTATGGCTTTCGACAGTCGAGGCCAACTGGTGATATACTTTCCTACTTCACTTATCTAT
>JABUQX010026305.1:60000-61282 GCA_015478945.1 Trachelipus rathkii
AATAATAATTGCTATTGCCATGTGTATAATATATAATAATAAAATTATTTTTTGTTCATAAAAATGTCCTAACCTTAAAACTATAATAAAAAAGAAAGTTCGCTCAGATAAGAAACAAAAGATTAAAAAGAAAAGAAAATAACCAAAACAGAAGAATTCGGAGACGAACTACTTCAACAACCTTTGAGGTGGAGAAACAGTACAAAAGATAAACAGCAATTCTTCCACTTTCCTATATTATTATAATATATATATTATATATATATTAAATATAATATTATATATATAAATATATATAATTATATATATATATAATATATATATATAAAAAATATATATAATATATAGTATATATATATATATATATTTGGGCAATAAACGCAACAATTATTTGCATATTTGTAATGGTCCTAAGTGGATAGGTTCAAAGCCCACTTAGAACCAATGCAATATATAATATATATTATATATAATATATATATATATATATATATATATATATATATATATATATATATATAATATATATATATATATATAAATATTATATATATACATACACACTATGCAATATATATACATATCATATATACTATATAAATATATCACTTTCAGAACATATATATAAAATCTTGTTTACCTAATAATAAAAAACAATAAATATATATATAAAATACTACTTATAACTAGCAACACTAATCTATACTACTAATAAATAAACAAATATCCTACTAAACGACATATATAAACATATAATAAATTATATACTATAATCCTTAATAAATTACACTATACTACACATAATATATAAATATCAAACATAATATACTTATATATATATATATACATATATATATAATTTAAATAATACACATATATACTATATAAGTATATAATTAATTGATATATATACTATAATAATACTACATATATATAATAATATACATAATAATATTATATAATATCATATAAAACCTATATCTATATACTATAATATACATATATATAATAAGTAATAACAATCACAAAAAATAATTAAATAATAATATTAACAATAAAAACATAAGTGAGAGGGTTAATTCAAACAAAATAAAAATAAAATCAATAATAATTAATAAATATATGATTTAAAACAGTAATAACATATGAGTTAAAGCAGACTAAATGTCACAGAAAGTTAAGCAGCCTAAAGCAAGAAAGTATAAAGCAAGTAAATGCAGAAAGTTAAGCAGTTAAAAGCAGTAATAACTCCAAAAGAGACGATATATACACACTCTCATCT
>JABUQX010026306.1:12500-15000 GCA_015478945.1 Trachelipus rathkii
ATATGCAACATATCCCCAACATTCCTTCTTCCAACCCACAGACTTAATATCGCACATTCATTTTGATAAGATTTTTGGATGATTTAATATCAGCATTAGGAGAGAGGTTTTTAAATCATAAAGAAATTATATCTTCCTTGCAATTTGTCATACCGAGCAGGTGTAATGTACCATGTGAGAAGATAAAATATTGTGTAACATTTCACAAGGAAGATCTCGAAAGCACAATTGAAGATTTAGTAAAAGAAGAATTTGATTTATGGAAGTTGAAATGGCATCACAGCACAGATCGTCCAAAAACAGCAATAGACGGACCAGTTTCTTGTTCGCAGTCACAATTTCTAAATATTTACATCTTGTTACAAATACTGGCAATTTTACCCATGTCTACTGCTACAGTAGAAAGAAGCTTTTCAACATAGACTTTTGAAAACCTTCTTGAGAAATACTATTGGAGATGCAAGACTTATTGGACTTGCCCCTACATGCTAAATACTTAAAATAACTGAAGAGATTTTTATCTCGGACTTTGCTCTCACTCTCATGCCCGGCGATTAAATTTAACAATTTAGATAAAGCGATTTTAGTAATTTATATAAATTATTCGCATTTTTTCTTAGAAATTTAATATTGGGTCCATCCACTTTATATATATATATATATATATATATATATATATATATGTATATATATGTTTTTATGTAAATATATATATATATATATATATATATATATTTATATATATATATATATATATATATATATATATATATATATATATTCGAAACGATTCTTGTCTGACCCCCCGAAAAACATTTCTGGATACGCCAATTATATATATATATATATATATATATATATATATATATATATATATATATATATATATATATATATATATATATATATATATATATATATATATATATATATATATATATATATATATATTCTACATTCTACACAACATCTCCCACGTAGGACTTTCGCTCTGTCAGTTGGGCAGCATCTTCTTTCATTCGGCCTCGAAACTCTGGATCCAGCAGCACTCAAGAAAACTCTCTCGGCGCAATGGTTTTCGATGCTAGTTCTTGAGTTATATATTCAGGTAGTGTTTTCACCCTTTCAATGTAACTAGCATCTTCTTCCATTTGGCCTCTAAAATCGTTCTCCCAGAGCTCTCCTTAAGATCGTATTTCTAGGCTCCAAAGTTTCCGATACTGGTCCAGGAGCTATTCAAAAAGGAAAAGTAAAGTTGCTAGCCCTGTCGCACTAGACTGTGAGAAGAAAGTCTTCTTATGTCCCGACTGCGTCAAATATTCCTTCTTTTAATAATACCATTCCTATCTATTGTTTTAAACTTAATTGCACATAAGTATGTTATTTTAAATTTTCCAAGATAAGTAAATCAAAATTTTGTTGCTCCTCCATTTATTTTAACTTATTTTGTCAAAAAATTAAAGAATAAAATTTTGTTCCTCCTCCTGCAGCTAATATAGATTTTAATTTTGCATTAATTTTAAATATTTTGCATTTGCAATTTCTTGAATTGGTTTATTTCTTTACATTACTGACTCTTAAAAAGCTTTTAAATATGTTCAATCTCTTTTCACAAATAAGAAACTCCTGTAGTTGTTGGTAGGCTTCTACTTCTTTCTTCCAACTTTTCCCTTTCCTTTTGCTCTTTTCTTTTTTAATACGTCCAACCAAGACAACAGTCAGACAACCATTAAGCTTTTCAACATCCATAACACATTTTTTATTACAACTACCATAATCCTCATTATATCAGCATTCAATCTAGACCTCTTCTTCGACCACATAATATTCATAATAGGGAAATTGTGTGTAAATACATAAATTTCAATGTTATAGAAAGGTAAGAAATGTTTTTAAGTCCTGGAAATATATTGTATTTATTCTTTCATGGATTTTATTTTTTCCTTCTCAATTAATGCAATGCTTTAAATTTTATTAATTACGACAATTTCTTTTTTTAAATGCAAACTACTTTCTTAAATTGGAGGTAATTCTTATGCATTATTTGCTGTAACGTAACTGAGTTTCAGATCAATAATAAATAATGGCAAACTGTTCAAGCACAGAATAAAACCTTCCCTTCCTTTTCTAAAATTTTATCAATGCTTATCATTTATTTAAACTGGAATTTATAATATTAGCAATTTTTATGCGGAATAGTTTCATTCAATTCTTTTTATTTGAGTAAAAATTATTTAATGTAACATTAATCAAATTAAATGTTTAATCATTCCGATAATGTACCTCAAGTGCATTATGATGCAATATATTCTTTTTGATGTATATTTTTCTAACTATTGAAAAAATTAAATTCGCTTTTGATTTAGTAATTCAAATGAAACGAAACTGGAAACAAACCAATCATTGACACTATTCGGATCTATATTTTCTGTTTAAACATTATGGATTATCATCTGGTTTTGATGTTTACTTTGATTGTCGCTTCAGTCACTGGCTTAAG
>JABUQX010026306.1:25000-65454 GCA_015478945.1 Trachelipus rathkii
GGCCATTAAAGAATCTAAGGTTTCTTCAGGAACTGAGCTTTGGAAGTTAGAGAATTTCGTGGAATTCCCTTACTGTAGGAATTTTAAGGCCGATAAATTTGAGAATCTTGCCCTCATCTGAATGATGCTATCAATTATTTCATAAAGGTTTACTTATAATGGTTTATGTAATACTGATTCAAAAAAAAAAATCTCCTTTATATATATATATATATATATATATATATATATATATATATATATATATATATATATATATATATATATATATATATATATATATATATATATATATATATATTATTTTCTTAAATTTATATATATATATATATATATATATATATATATATATATATATATATATATATATATATATATTAAATAAGGTTTTGTTTTATTTAATTTAAAAAAAATTAGTTTTTTTTATTTTTTTTTTTTTTTCAATCATATTTATTGCAAACTGGCAACTCTATTTATGAGAGTAGTGTTGCCTATTTGGAGGAGTTATTTTATGACGTTTTCGAAAGGAGGCCTTGTGGAAAAATCCTCAAAATAGACAAAATAAGAATACAGTTTCTTTTACGTTGCCATGACAACCAGTGTTTTGAAAGCATTATAATTACGCTCTCTCGGAGGCACAAATCGAAATTCCTCCAGTCAATGATCCTTATGAAAATAATGTTTCGGAAGAAAATAAATGATTTTAATGTAAAATTAGCGTCCTTGTATAACATTTTAAACATTATTTTAATAGTAATAAATAGTAATTTGAATTATTTTCTTACATTAGTTGTTTTTATTTGTTGTTTTTTTTTTTTAGAGGAGGCCCGGCCTCCTGTGCTTTCTCTGTAAAACCGCGCGCGATATATATATATATATATATATATATATATATATATATATATATATATATATCATATATAGATATATATAATATATATATATATATATATATATATATATATATATATATATATATATATATATATATATATATATATATATATATATATATATATATACAGAAATTTTTATATCAAAATCCATATTTCTATCACTCATTGGCCTAATCATGAATTATTATTTTGCAAATTAATTTATGAAATTGTTTGTTCCAAATGCTTCAATGTTTAAAATATACCCAATAAGTCATTTTATTTTTATTTTTATTTTTTAATATTTTTCTAATAATTTTTTAAATTAATTATGAGAAAAAGTATATGTTAAAAATTTTATATTATATCTTATCAATATTTATTTTTAAACTCTGCGTTTTACATTAAAGTTATTTATTAATTCAGTAGTTAAAGCTAATATGTTACTGTTAGCGTGGGCATTGGTGTTAATAACAAAGCTGTTTATAATATATATATATATATATATATATATATATATATATATATATATATATATATTATATATATATATATATATATATATATATATATATATATATATATATATATATATATATATATATATATATATATATATATATATATATATATATATATATATATATATATTAGTTTCTTAATATATATAAAATAAATATATATAAAGTGAACAGTTTAAGGGTCCTCAGAGCTGGTGTCAAAATTGAGCATACAAAATTATTCAAATAGAGTAATTTGTTTTCATCAGATTGACAATTAACTACTCACAGAAAAAGTACTCAGTTGAGAATTATTTTCTCTCTTTTTGACATTTGAAAACTTGTCATTTTGACGACTTTGCATGCTTAATTTTGACACCGGTTTTGAGGACCCTAAACTAGTCTATTTGAGCAGTTTTTCTTTTGTGTGTACAATTAGAATTAGGAAAGATTAAAAACAGTATGATCATCATAATGAAAGTAATTGAGGGAACGTATGATGTTTGTGAGGTGAAAAGATCGTTAAATATTTCCAATTACTACGAATTTAAAAAAGCTGCTGAGCATGAAATGTGTGACATAATAATATCTTGGTCTAAGGAGAGGTTTTTGTTTAGTGATCATCTAGTATCAGCTCCACTTTTCTTATGAAACAAGCTGTGAGTGAACTACAATTAGAATTAGGAAAGATTAAAAACAGTATGATCATCATAATGAAAGTAATTGAGGGAACGTATGATGTTTGTGAGGTGAAGAGATCGTTAAATGCTTCCAATTACTGCGAATTTAAAAAAGCTGCTGAGCATGAAGTGTGTGACATAATAATATCTTGGTCTAATGAGAGGTTTTTGTTTAGTGATCATCTAGTATCAGCTCCACTTTTCGAGCGTGAACACTTTAAATTTTAAAGAACCTCATTTCCCACAGTTGCATTTAAAAGACCGTAACTGTTTATCCATTTTTTAACATCTTGAGACACAAATCTGAACTTGAAGTTATATATTCCTAGAGAAGATTTTTAACTTCGGAAAGGAGCTCTTGATTCTTTTAATAAGGATAGGGTTCAATTTTTGGCTCGGGCTGAGCCCATTTCACTCCCCTAAATGGACATAATATCTCCCGGGAATTTTCAGCCGATTTTGACTTTCTTTATAAAGACCAGTAATCAGCATTTTTTGCCTTTAAAACGCTTTTTAGCGTGTTTGTAATTCGTCAGAAATAATTTTCAAAATCAGCTTTGTCGTAAATATTAAAAGAAATTTTTCGAAATGACTTCGAACTTGAATATGCACAGATGGGTCCATTACCTACACACCATAGAACATTTACGTTTTGAGTTTGCGTCATAAACCACTTCAAACTCATTTTTTGATTTGAAAAGCAGTGTCAGGTATTTTTCATTCATCTGCCAACATCAAATTTTCAGGGCTTGTACATCGAGCAAGATGCATCTTTTCTTACGTAGATAATTTTGTATACTTAAAAGAAAATTTAAAAAAAAATAAAATTTTTTTTGAAAATTTGTTCCAAGAACAAATCCAAACCTATTGCATATACAAAGAAATTATCTAAGTAAAAAATGTGCATCTCTTCCGACTACATATGCCCTGAAAATTTGATTTTGATCGGATGAGTAGAAAAAAAAATATATAAATTTTTCACTTTTCAAATCCAAAAAAAATGGGTTTGGAAATTGGACAACGCTGAGCACAAAACTCAAAAAATCGAAAACCCATCTATGCATATTTCAAGTTTGAAGTCATTTCGAAAAAATTCTGAAAGTTGATACGAAAAATGTCAAAAACCTGGATTTTGAAAAATTGAAAATTCTGAAAGAATGACTACAGTCACAGAAAACACCCGAAAACAACGTTTTAGAGGGCAAAAAAAGCTACAGTTTGGTGTTTATAGGGTCAAAATCGGCTGAAAATTCCGAATTTTATGTCCATTTTTAGGGGGGGGTGAAAATGGGGCTCAGCCCGAGCCAAAAATTGGATCTAGCCCTTATTAAGTACATTATGGAAAATGGAATGGATCAGATTTTTGAAGAAATATTAAAGTTGCTTAAAATTTTAATATCTAATCCAATGACATCTGTTGAAGCTGAAAGATGCTTTTGTAGATTAAAAAGAATTAAAATCGTTATTCGGAATACAATGGGGCAAGATAGACTGAATGCCCTTGTTGCCCTTGCAACTGAAAGAGATATTGTCCACAATTCGTCTTTGGACAATCTGGTGATTGAGTTATTTGCAAGTCAAAAAACGAGAAGAATGGACTTCAGCTACAAATTATAAAAATTTACAATTTAATTATAAATAATTCGTTATTTTTAAATTTTATTTTAAATCATTCGCAACAGGTGACTTTTTTTTTTACCATACGAAGTAGAATAATGCCAGAGGTGGCGAACCTGTCGTATATTATGCGATATATATATATATTAATATATATATATATATTATTATTATTATATATATATATATATATATATATATATATATATATATATATATATATATATATATATATATATATATATATATATATATATATATATATATATATATATATATATATATATATATATATATATATATATATATATATATATATATATATATATAAATATTTATATATAATGTGAAATCGTGAAACACGTTCATTCTTGTTTCGACAAATATGATTGCAGCTATGTTGAATTTTGTTTTTTTTTTTGATAAATTAAAAATCTGTTGCATCACCGATATTGGCGCAGAAGGTTGTTGGCATAGTGGAGTAATATCTTTAATCTATGTTGAGCTATTTTTTTTTTTATGCCAAAAATATATTCAGTGATGGGAATTTTATTAATCAATTAATTGCCTGCCAGGAAATATTTTAAAATATCAAATAAAACTGGTTATAAAATAAAATGTACTTGTGTATTGTGCATTAACGAATTATCAACAGCGAGCGATGCTATTAATAATCGTACAAAATGTGTGTATGAAATTTTCCATTGGGAGTCGGGAGTCGAAGTTCAGTTTGAAAACGACTCTTGGAGGCGGGGTTGTTTAATATTGACTCTGGGTCGGAGTCAAATGATTTATTTTTTTCGACCCCATCCCTGATATATATATATATATATATATATATTATATATATATATATATATATATATATATATATATATTATATATATATATATATATATATATATATATATATATATATATATATATATATATATATATAGCTTTATATATATATATATATATATATATATATATTATATATATATATATATATATATATATTATATATATATATATATATATATATATATATATATATATATATATATATACAATATTATATAAGTTATTATTATTATATATATATATATATATATATATATATATATATATATATATATATATATATATCCGTATATAAAAATATATATATATATATATATATATATATATATATATATATATATATATATATATATATATATATATATATATATATATATATATATATATATATATGGCAGTGGCAAAGCATTTATTTGTAGACGGCCAGGGATCACTGAAACATGCTTAAATATGCTTAAATCCTAATTGAAATTGAAGGAAAAGATGAGCATAGTTGAAAATAATGCCTGGTGTGCATTCCGTAATGTGGTTCAGGGATTTTAAGGAAATTGTAAAGATCCAACAAAACAGCTGATTAAAATTCTCATTGATTGTTATAAAAAAATGGCGTGCCATATGCCATTAAAGGTGCGTTATTTACACTCGCATTTGGAGTTTTTTCGAGAGAATTTAGGGGATGTAAGTGAAGAACATGGTGAAAGATTTCACCAGGATATTCAGACAATGGAAAGGCGATACCAGGGACGTTGGGATAGTGCCATGATGGGTGATTATATGTGGGTTTTGATAAGAGAAGCCAAATCGATTCACAAGAGAAAACACGATGAACAAAGCACTTTTAAATGCAAAGTAAGCATGTTTTTGGCATATTAAAGCATTGACATATTTTGGGGATATTAGTATGCATCTTATCAAGTAAAAAGTCATTTTTAAGTTACTGTTCGTAAATTTAAACCTTCAAATAATTTTTTTTATAAGTACCTACAGTGTAAGCTCATTAACAAACCTTAAAAATTCCAAAACTTAAATATTGCAATAACTCTCAAAGCATCGATGATAGAAAACAGCGGTCATTTCTGTGTTCAGCGTCCAAAAATATATGACATTAAAAAAATAAAAAAACATTTTTTGTGTTACATAGTGTTATTGAATCTGATAGTTTCACATAATTCTTCACCCAAAAAGTAAGAAGTATCGGCCATATTAACCAATGCCGATACCGATACCGATACCGATACCCCTAAAAAAGGCCGATACTACCGATACCGATACTATCGGTACATCCCTAATATATATATATATATATATATATTATTATTATTATTAGCATATATATATATATATATATATATATATATATATATATATATTATTATATATATTATTTATATATATATATAGAAATTATATATGTAGATATATATATATATATCTATATATATATAATATATATATATATATATATATATATATATATATATATATATATATATATATATATATATATATATATATATATATTATATATATCTATATATATATATTATATATTATATATATAATTTTCCAGAGGGTGGAGTCGGAGTCGGAAAATTTTAAACCGACTCCACAACCCTGGTGGTGACTAATGCTATTTAGAAAGTTTATCCCATGCTTTTATCCGAAAGAATGAAGAATATTAATCGCCCTTAAGGAATCTGAGTCAATATCGTTAGAGTAACACTCAAGCTTATTTTCATTAAACAGCCGAAACTCAAAAGTTGCACCAAGTAGTATAATATTTTTTGTTAAAATTAATTATAGAAAGCTAACCCTTAAAAAAAAACCAGAAAACTTAATCTAACCTAACCTAAGCTGGCGCTACTTTTAACAACTGTTGCTAACGCCTGTATGGATTGACTTTCGTTCGTCATAAAACTAACCCTAACCAATATGAATAGACGTTAACGTAAACCTAGCTGTAGGTTGCCTGTAAAATTGTGAGAAGCCATGGTTTACTAAATATACAAGATTTAGTTTTCTCATCACATTTGCTTTAACATTAGGTACTCAAACTTCACAAACATTTTCTTTTTCCTTTTTCTAAGGAATTTTGCTAACATGTTTTTCTTAGCCAAAACATTTTCCTATACAAACGGTATAGATACATTTTCCTTAAATGCTGAAAGTACTTGTACTTATTTATCATGGAAAGGACTAAGTACCTTTAAAGTTAGAAAAATTAAAAGATGTGAAAAGGAGGAAATTTGATAAAAGATAACAAATTAGTTCTCTACAAATATTTTCAATTATTATTATTATTATTATTATTATTATTATTATTATTATTATTATTATTATTATTATTATTATTATTATTATTATTATTATTATTATTATTATTATTATTATTATTATTATTATTATTATTATTATTATTATTATTATTATTATTATTATTATTATTATTATATTAGGTGATCATTCTTACTCGAGGCAAAAATGTGTTATTGGAAGAACAAAAACGGGACAGGGGGTATTTAATATTCTGTATTCTTTAGAAGTAATGCGGTTCAAAAAACTTTGGTTGCCTAAATATATTGAGCTTTCCATTACTCTTTAGTGACCGAATTCGTACAAAAATTTAGATACACGTAGAGGGGAACTGTATTTCACCATGTTGGTTCTTCGAATATTTCTCCGATGAATTAATCTTAAGTAACGTATTTCATTTATTTTAACATCTTTCCATAAAACATCTCAACATCAATGAAACAATTTTGTATTACAACTTACATAATCTTCATTATATCAGCACGCATCTAGATTTCTCCTCCTGCCACATAATGTTCAGAATGTGATTAAAACGTTAGAAACGTTTCCCATTTCTGACGATATACTATATTTAATTTTTCAAAAAAAATTTTTTTTCCTTCACAATTTATACAATGCTTTGAATTTAATAAATTGATAGAATTTCCTTTATAAATATAAAACTTCATCGTTAAAATAGAGGGAATTCTTATAAAATATTTGTTGCCATGGTAACTGAGTTTCAAATCAATAATAAGTTATTATAAACTGTCCAACATAACACCTTCATTCCCTTTTTAAAACTTTCATTAATATTTATCAATCTAAACTGAATTTTATAATATTAGTAATTTTTATGCAGATAGTTTCTTTCAATGGTTTCTATTTTAGAAAAAAAATCATTTACTGTAGCATTATTCAAATTAAATGCTTATTCTTGATGAATTATGTACTTCAAGTGTCTTCTGATGTTCTTTAATTTTTTTCTGATGTCTCTTTTTCTAACTATTGAGAAAATTACATTCACTTAATATTTAGTAATTCAAAAGAAACAAAACTGGAAGCACACTATTCACTGACACTATTGGGATCTAAATTTTACTCTTGAGCATTATGGATTATCATCTGTGTTTGATGTTTATTTTGATTGTCGCTTCAGTCACCGGCTTAAGACGTTTTAAGATATCCAGATTCAAGCACCCTTTCATTGCCACTTTTGCAAACCTTTATTACAACTGTATGTTTGTGATTCCGATAGTGTGTACTCTCTTCACATTTATCGTTATTCCAAAACTTTTTTATCAAATGAAAGGAAATTATAATTCGGAAACACCATTAGTGAAGACCTTGTTGGATTCATTTCCCATCGTGACGTCCTTCTTTTATTACCTGATATCATTATTTATCTGCATTTACTCAAGAATATATTTGGAAACGTTTGAAAGAATTACCATGACACTTCACAAAGGAAAGAGGATTTGGGAAGAGGCATACAAAAACTTTCTTTATCTTTGTTGTTGTATTATACTCTTGTCGGTCTTCTTTTGTGTTTATTATTATAGCATTGAGTACTATTTCACTTTTGTCCATGACGATATATTGCTTCACTGGTTTCAAACTGTGGCGGATTTTTATTCATATATTCAAATGCCGTTAATTATTTTGATATTTTGGGCGGATATGTGTAGACTCTCGAGTAACATGAAAAATTTAGAACAGAGAAATGATGAAATTTTAAAAGAAAAGTGCAGGTCATTGTGTTCAGAAATATGTAACTACGAAGACAATCATTCCGAAATAACTCAACTTAAAGTTTCTTTGATTTTCTTCCTTTCATTAATGGAAGAGACAATCTTCTTCTACTCAAAACCTATTTTGCTTTTCTTTACTTATTGTATATCAATTTTTATCACTCAAATTACTTCTTCAGCAACTCTTTTCAACTTTTCTGAAACTTCAGCCATGCTTCTATCAGTAGTACCGTACACCTTTATAATTCTCCTTGCTTCTGATTCTGTGAATATGGAGGTTAGTATTTATGTTTTATGAAATTAGAAATCCATATATTTAATTTTAAATTATTATTTCACATAATATATTTATTTTATTATTGACATAAATTACGTTGAAATATTCGTGCGAAGTTACCTTACCACAGTAACTCAAACCTTCAGAAGTTTTCCTCGAATTATTTATAATGCTATATTAATTCTATCTGTGGAACTAGAACAGCTAGTTTTTCTTTCAATTTAATTAATCCTAAATGGCGTGGAATGATAGGCATCCTAATACGTTCTTCTTCTTTAAGTGAATGTTTCGATTTCAAAGTATTTTTATGAAACCTGATGGATAAATCTCATAGATTTAAATTTGGAAATAACTGTTAATTTTTAGTGAATTTTGCAAATTTGAACAAAACAAGCAGAATGTAGGTTTTTTCAAGACTTATAAAGTTCATTTTCAGGCATTGTTCTGAGTCAATATTGATTTACTTTGTATTTTTATTCTAAGTAAATCCATGTTCCTGATATTTTTGACCGACGAACAATATTTATTTTTTAAAATGGCCTGAAACTTAAAATATATAAAATGATGGGTCTATTATTTACTAAATCATAATAGGAATTTTTTTTTATATCATCTAACACTTCAAAACAGTAACGATTCGATTTCCCCATGAGTTGTGAATTTTTGTTTATTATGGCTTTCAAGAATGGTTTTAATGTGTAATTGGGAAGATACACCTTTTGTATTAATATAATTTTATGCATAGCCAGTTATTTTTCCTCGGTTTGCAGAAAAATGAATAAAAAAACAAAATTAAAAAAAAATTATATGTGGCATACAAAAATGAACTAAATATGTGGCGTACAAATAATAATGATCTGATTGAATTAATTTAGCGGAAAGAAAATTTTGCGGTGACTTTTTTTTTTTTAAAGAATGAAATAATAAAAAAATATATCAACAGAATCTTCTCAGGAAAAAAACCCTCGAAATAAACATTTTAGGTCCCACATGAGGCTTTATTTTGCCTTTCATTTTATGTAAATCAGATGAATATTAAAGAATTCATGGTTCAGTTTTAACATTATCAAAATTTCCTTAAATTTCCCATGCGAAATTTAAAGTCTAGATTTTCATTAACTCCTTTTGAATTGCCTTGGTCCTGTCGTCTAAGTGATATTTGCTTGCTTAATGCAACCCCAGTCTATTGATATCATATTGTAAACATCTTCTTTGGAAGTGATAGCAACCTCAATACATGGATGAGTTATAAAGTTGGTTTGTTGGAAGCTTTGTAATACATTAAAGATTGAAACTATTTCTACTTGAAACTAGCTCCACTTCCAGCCTCTGCTTCTATCGCCTGTATTGATCAACGTTGTTTTAAACCTAATCCTAACTTGTAAGGATCGACTATGACGTATACCTAGCTTAAACCTGGCTGTTAAATTGTGAAAAGTCTTAGTTCATCAGATATTATAGACATAATTGATAAAAGATAAAAATTTTTTCATAAAATATATATATTATATATAATACTGTTTATTATGATATATACTACTATATATATATACTATAACAAGTTATGTACAGAGGATATGAAAGAGAGTGAAATAACTATTATAACCGGGGGGAATATTGTTAAGTGTATAACAACTGCTACAAATTCAACGCAGTGGGAAGGTATTCAAAAATAACCCCGTAAGTAATTCACACGCTTGGATAAACCTGGGCCCCTAGCAATCCGCGTAAGTGTTTTCGACCACGCTACGATGGACTAAAGTATCGCAGAGAATGTTCCGTGTGAATATATCACCTCACCCAAGTGCCAGGTTCAATCCCTGCATGTGAAATTACTGAATAAGGGTTATTTTTGAAAAATTAACACCCGTTTTTAAAATCCAACAAAACTGCGTGTGAATTTGTAGCAGTGTTAACCATACAATATATTCCCCGGTTATAAAGATTACACTCTGCGCGGGCCATGTCTTTGTCGGCTACGGGCGCCGAAGCGGAACGGTAGAAGCAGTCTGTCCTGTTGGGTGCGTGATATATATATATATATATAAAGTATAGTATATATATATATGATAATAATATTAATAAACTTATATATTATATATATATATAATATATATAATATATTATAATATATATATATATTATATATTATAATATATAATATATATATAATATATAGTAATGTAAAACAAACTCTCATGAATATATAATATCTATATATTATTATATTTATTTATATTATTATTATTATATTATATTATATTATATATATATTAATTATTATTATTTACTTATTAATTATTTATTATTATATTATAATTATATATTGGAATAATGGCTCTATTATTAAGAAGAATATTTAGTTAATGAATCTTGGTTCTAAATTTCCTAAATTTCTAAGTTGCTAAATTTGTTCTCCTGTTCTGGGAAATCGCCAAGCCTTCAAATTTCCAGTTCTTCCCCGCAAAAATTCGTTCAATCCGGACCTGGTTATCACTAGATCATGATATTCCGGAAGCATCTCAACTGGCGGAATGGTTACTTTGTGGTCTCTTTGACCTTGAAAAAGCTAATGACACAACGTGTAGAACTGTATCTCCTTAAACTCAATTCGCTCGGTTTTTCCGTGAACAACTCCCTCTTTTCATTAAATCCTCTGCAATAACCATAACTCATCTCGTCACTCAATTATCTGGAAAAGAGTCCGCAGTAGTCGCTTCTAAGTGAAACTATGTGCTCTCGGAATAAATGATATCGTCTCTTCTAATCCAGCGATGGTCAATTTTTCTCTCTTTGTTAATACGTTGCGTTATATAAAGCCGGAACCAGATGCCTTTTTGAACGCAACTTCAACTACTTAATTAGCATTTATCAAAGAGTTTTTTTTTTCATTGGAACTATCTATATAACGTTCTTTTTAAGAAAAAAAAAGGGAATCGAAGAACTGCCACTTCTCCAGCGAACCTAACCTAATAGTTAGACCATCGTTGTACCTCACAAATCAAATCTATACGCCATTCTAATACTCACCTGTAATACGCACCGCATATAAACTCCTCAAAGACTTTGGTCATTCCGTGCTTGACCTGTTACGTCAATCTCGCCTAAAATTGGGGCGCGACCGCAATCCCTTTTACTCTATATATCCCCATAAGATGTAAAAAGTATTCAAGTCTGTAGATAGAAGGAACAAACCGTCCCCATCTGTTGTCCATTCAAAAATATCGGCATTTGTGCTGCCACCAGTCACCTACAGTTCCCGTTGAGCTGGGTTGAATCCAATTGCCACTTCTCTTCGAACGAGAATACATACGTTCTACAATTATCTCGCTTTCAAACCAATACCGCTGCTTTGACACGGGGGATTCTGTAGAATACGCAGATCCTAATACTGCCATTTGGCAAACAAAGTCATAAATCCTGAACATTTCTAACATCCTTTGCAAAGTGCAAGCCTTCGCTCAAATCACGAAGAGTACAAGCACCTGGGCTATTCCCCGCTCCCCTACCCATTGTCTGCGCAATTCCCGTAAAGAAACAATCACTTAGCTGACCCCACCCTCCTTATGTAGGTAATCTGGCATATGTGGGAAATCCCCATAGATTGGCCAAATGCCACCTCTTCGGGGGTTCCGGAGCATGTTCCAGTACTATCTCAGGGCTGACATTGGATATGATGGTCGCCTCCCATCAACTGATTACTGTCTGGCTCTCCGACACAAGGCTTTCGATCTGTGGCAAGAGCGCTGACAGGTGATCAGCAAGGAGCGAAACTTAGAAAATATAAACGAATAAGGGATGTCTCTTCACACCAACGAAAGGCTACACGGTGATACTTCCACGCCATCCGATAAATTGGCCACAGCATATATCACCCAAGTCCACAAATGTCACGGGACCCCTCCATGCTGCAAATTTTGCCATCGCCAACCCACAATCTTTCGACATACTTCAATATTGTCCCAAACTGGGACGCTATTCGCATCGCATTTTCCTACTACTTTGTGGTCCATAGACCTTCTAAAAGATTGCCCATATAATCAAACCTTTCCATTATAGTAACCAGGGGCGGAGTCAGGGAGTCCGGAGTCGGATCGCGTATCGGGATCTGTAGTTTAAAGAGGGTAATGGAGTCGGAATCGGAGTCGGTAATTTTAAGAGGGTGGAATCGGAGCCGGGTCGGAGTCGATCGTAGTTTTCCAGAGGTCGGAAGCGAGTCGGAGTCCGAGTCCGAGTCTAATTTTGAAAGGGAGCGAGTCGGGAGTCGAGTCTATTTTGAAGAGTCGCATCGGAGTGGGAGTCCGGAGTCGTAACTTTCAAGATAGAGTGGAGTCGGAAAATTTATTTGAACTGACAAAGTTATAATTGTGACTCTGTGAATGACTTCAATCACATCATCGCAAGTTATCGACTTCGACTTCCACATTCACATAAATGCAATTGCAAACTCGGAAAATTTAAACCATTCACCATTAGTTTCAATTCTGAAGTATATCAAGTAAATTCAACACCAACCTATACCAATCTATATTTAAGATGCTGAAAGAATAAAAAGACCCATGAGTAGTAATATATAGATTTGGAACTATAGTTTATTAACCGGGGCAAACGGGCGCAAAGGTCATAAAAAGTACCTTTATCTAAGCCGGTGCAAGACAGGCAAAGGGTGACGCAAAGGGGTCACTTGCTTCGTTATATCAAAGGGGACCGCCAACCGGGAGAAAAGTCCTGCTCTATATCATATTCATGTCTAATATCTATAATCCTACTTCTACGGCACGTGCCGACCTCTAGTCTTAGAAACACCTCCGATCATAGTGTCTATTCCTAGTTATAAGACGGGGATCGATTGTCTAATTAGAAGGCTAGATTCTCTCATTCTACGATTATTACCCCACCTCCAACTCACGTTTTAAGCATGTCATGTCCTACGTCATAGAATACACCTAATATTGGTGTATGATCCCTAGGTTATAAGTATGAGGATTCGACTTGGTGTTATTAGAATATCTAGGATTGTATCTACACGAGTTAAGTATCCCCCACCCCCTTCTAACCCTTCATATTTGACGCATATACTCTATTGCCGGAATATCCGATATTGGTTCGGTTAGTACATAATCGCACTGGGGTGAATGATCCTAGTGGTTAACTACGGAATCGATCATCTAACAAGAAGTAGTAAATATACTACCCTCGCTTTCCTAACATTTTTGGGTTCGAGCTATGAAGCCGACTCGTTGTGTCTTAGTATTTTGAGCGTATGCCGACTCGATTGCGAGTGTTCCCAGACGCGCCTTTCAGCCGTTGCGGTTTTATAACGCACCAACATGCGTTTTTCGTATATGGCGTACCCTTCGTCAAACCCGTATCATACGAGTGTAAACAGGGGTAGAACTCTCAAAATGATCCGTAATTACTATTTCCGACACGCCAGAGTACCCCGGTGGCCCCGCCGGGGGTCCCTTTATTGGGATAAATTGACCACCCGAATGTCATTTTAAGCAAAGAGTGTTAGAACATCGCTATCCTCTTCTATAACTGGGCAAAGCCTTTCTTTATATGTCTTGCATACATGGGTTCAATCCAAAGTTCCAAGCCGCATCGGTCTAAGGGGGTGGGGGGTCCCGCCCCTCAAAAACCTAAAAATGGAAGAAAGCCGAAATTTGGTGAGTGTATAGAAGAGAAAAATAAAAGATGCTCAGTTAAAATTAATAGGCGAACCAATGGTGCCGGGCCGGGGAGCCGGACTGATGGTTGCGTGCCCTGAATGAATTTTTCTGCTGCCAGCTACATATTAGACCATCAGGTGTCTACTCTAACTGTTTCAATGTGTAAAACTCATTTTTGCGGTTCAGACAAATAGATTGGAACGCGCCCTCTGAAGGGGGGGTGCCCCTGAAAAAAGAAGAAAAGTTTAGAAGAAGAAGGAAGATGGATGTAGAAAAAGAAGAAGAAAAAAAAATTCTCGCATGGCGATCAAAATATGATATAGGTTAAAGTAACCGACACCGTGTGGAGCCGTGCGGTGCGAATATAAACATTACATACATCCTAAATAGTGTCTTATATATGTTTTAATAACATGGACTCATTGTGAGTTCCAAAAACTCATCAAAGTGAGGTGCGTAATATCTTTTACTTACTGGAAAAAAAGAAAAAAAGGGGTGAGAAAGATCACAGTCATGGATTGGTAGAGGGTATAAAACGATCGCAGGGTTGGCAAGACCGAACGCGAGGGTGCCCCCGCGCCCGCAGGCGCGCGCCCCCGGCCGGAAACGACGCGAGCGCCCGCAGCGGCGCAATATTACCGCGCGAACGCTAAAATATATTCTAGTTGTGAACGTAATAACACACTTTTTTTTTTAATAAAATGTTTTACATAACCCACTTTGGATTTCTTCAAGTAATTCCGTTTTTCTGTACTAGCTAAAAACCGCTATTTTATATACTAACTTTCTAAAATTTTTTTTTATTACTTATAAAAAAATTGCGCTGTTTAATTGTAATAAAAACATGTTTTTTCTACTAAAATACAAAAACTCAATAAGGCAGTACGCAAATGCCCCAGAGGGATCATCCCTCACCCTGTCTATTCGCTTTGCCTTAACTGCTTTATGCCTTACTGTGAGTTTTACTGTTTCAGTCCTATCCGAAAACATCACATTCTGGTGAAAAATAACTTCATAACTTGGAATATATATTATATATAATAATAATAATTATATAATATATTATATCATAATAAAATCGATATAGTATGTAGATTATATCAGGTATATAGGGGGGACTATATAGTATATATATATATATATATATAATATATATTAATCCTATAAAACTTTACATGTAAACATCGAACATTTGAAAGTATGGAACTGTTTAAATTCATGTTTCCGTAGTCCTGCTACTTGGCTTGTATCTGGGATCACAGGATGCGGGAAAACCTTTCTATTAATTTTATTAATGAGATGGAAATGCTGGATATAAGCGAAGTGCACATCGCAGTGGCACAACAATGCAAGAAAAAATTTGCAAGAACTATAAGATGTAATCAATTTCATGAAGGGAATCTACGACATAATCGTTGGATAATTGAATAATCATAAAATCATGTACTAGATATTTAATCAAAGTTAATAAGAAATAGCTGAAACTTCTATTTTCCATATTAAATATCTCGGTATTTTTTTCAATCAAAAAATTTTTATCAAAGAATTTTATAAAATTAATTAAACACACAGTATTTACTGTTGTTTCGGCAGAGAAGAGACATGAACAGAATAATTATAGCACTGGCAAATGTTCCAAATCACAACGTAAAAACTCTTAAAGGTATATAAAGAAGTTACAACTACTTCTCACGGTTATTTAATGTGTGAATTCATCCTAAAAAACCGTATAAAGTTTTGCTCGCACTAACATTTGCCATTGTCGAAATTGAAACTGTATCATACCTGCAAAATAATACTCAGTTAAGGTATTACCGTCTTATAAAAAATTTTAAAAATCCTGAAAAACTAAAAACGTAAACTGATCTGTAATGATGAAAAATTCATCCAGTGTAATATGTCTTAACCTTATAAAAGAAAATGTTCCTTTTAAACAAAACTCAAAGTGAAAGCTTCGCCCGCAAGAAACAACTCATTTAAAAAAACTCTCTCTAAAATATTAAAATCGAAAATGTAAAAGAATACTGCAAAAGAGGTGAGTGTTCCTACCGTTAAATGTTCGGTCATATGGCTCCTTTAATAACTAAGTGATATCCGAATATTGAAGAAGGTGCTGTACTACCAATATGCAGTATGAAGAAAATGCAAGTATAATAATCACAAACACATTCGATCACATAAAAAACCAACAGTCAACATCTAGTACAATCCAGACAGTAAACCTATACACAGCTTAACCAAGGTTACCTTCTCACAAGCAATTCATCCAACAATTACAACACCAAGTCCTCATACCAGACTTATTCAGACCTATATCCTGCAAACCTTAACCCAAAGTTACATGATCCCAAAGTGAAACAGATAAACAATACAGAAAGATGCTTAGGATTAAATCACGAATAACATCATGGAAAAACGTGCCTATATCCAAGCAACCATACAGAAATAAAGATTCGTAAAAACTACATCTATGCCTCAATAAGTAAGTCAATTCCCGATGATTCAACTACACCCGTGGAGGTAATACCTGCTGTGAAAAACGAAGATACTTTTAAAAATATCCTGGAAGAGAGCTTGCCTAGAAGTCGCAAAGCTGGACTAGCTTATTATAATATTTAAATCAAATTATCATGAATGAATAGGGGACAACATCATTATCGGTAATGATTGTCAAGGAAAGATATTGTGACTTATAGAAATCCTCTCCTGATGAAGAAGGGTGCTGTCTGCAGGATGGCCTACCCAATCAAACAAACTCAGACATAACTTCCCCTAATATTAATCTTAAAATACACACAGCTAGCACTTGAAAAGACCCCAAGTGCCTAACCAAGAATACAATCCATCAGGTACCTCTAGCTTCAGATGAAATTTAAGCGTGTTACCTAGAGAAGATAAGAAAATTTAGTTGCTAAATGATTAATCGTATATATGTATGTAATATATAAATATATATATAATATATACTAAATCTATATATATCTATATATATATATATAGATATAATAATAAGCATTATTATATATATATATATAAAATATATATCTGTTTATTTTGAAATGCCTATGATTAAATAAAAATACACCACCTTTTTTTCTTTAACTTTATTTTAACTGTTTGGAATAAATATATATATATATATATAAATAATATATATCTATATAAAAATATATATTATATATATATATAATATATATATAATATATAACTATATTAATAATATAATATATATATATAATATATATATATATATATTATTATAAATTATATATATATATATATAATATATAATAATAAATATAATATATATATATATATATCTATATATAATATTATATAATTATTCTAACTTATGATCAGTAATCAACATGAACGAAGCGAAGTTGATAAGTATTCTTCAACTTGAGGAACCAAATTAGTTTGGGGGGGTTCACACGGTCGCTCAAAGTTCAAAACACTTGGTGAAAGAATTGAAAGAATATTAAGGGTGAAGAAGCTTTACTTAAACCTGGTCCGTCAACAATTACCCTAACCCGGACAAACCATAGCCATCAACCTCGAAAGTTTAGCAATTAGATTTAACTGACATTAAATACATTCTTATAATGATGGTTCAATATAATACTATTCGGTATACTACTAGATACTTATGGTAAAAAGCTTAAAAGATAAAAAATCAGATACAGTGGCGGCGCAAGTGAAGAAATTAAGGGATGATAGAGATAAGCCAAAAACTGATTGTACGTAGGAGCGATTCTAGGTAGAGAGTTCAGGAAATTATCTAACTGGAAATACGATATTAAGGAATAACATATTTTCCATAATAAAGCGCTATTGTAAAAGAGTTCAGCGTACGATTAAAGACACGAATCATAGATAACTACTAAGATATACTTTAAGTATTGACATACCGATTGACCTAGCTGTATTTACAATAGATCTTTCATAGGACATATAAGACAACTCCTTCGAAATGCTGAAACACCACGTGATCCAGCAAAACCCAAGAGGTGTAAAATTAAAACAATCCTGTATAAACGTGAAATACTATGTAAGATGTTCAGAGCGATGACAAGGTAAGAAAAGGAATATAAGCGGGGTGGTCTAGGAGAAGTTTTTTAAGGTAGATTAGTAAATAAAAAATTTCCTAATGAGGGTAAAATAATATTATCCAAAGGGAGGATTAATACACATAAAAGGAGGATATTATAAACAAGAAATACAGAAATACGGTTTGATCCTGGAGAGGATATTAATTAAAAAAGAAAAAATATTAGTTTCAAAGGTAGGCGTAAATAAACAGTATCTGTGAAATGGGTGGGCTACCCTGATAAGTATAATTCATATATAAAAGCTATTGAAATCACGAAACATTAATCATATAATCATGGAGAGTGTAGATCACATCTATTTAACTCTGCCATCTTTCTCTTTCTACATCTAAAATAGTTCAGATTACAACCGGGGGAATTAATACCTATTCAACTTAACAAGAGGGATCTCTAATAGGGTATAGACTATGGCAAATATATAGAACCAAATATTGAAAATCTCCCTCAGGCACGTCATTGGATAATGGTAGTAGATTGTGTTAAATCTATATTAAAAAACAAAATTTTCCATAAAACTTGTGACATAAAGTTCGAATATTTCTAAATTTGCTAAAACGAGAAATACCGTTCAATTCCAGACACCAGTATAAACCCACATTGCTGAAGTAATATAAAGATTAAATAACTTAAATAACCACTCGAAGACAGGGTATAACACTTAAAAAACACAACAGAATGAATTATGAGGAGACCCTGAAAATGTTTATCCTTAAACGTTCAAATTGGTTTCGGAAATGTGTGCATGAACCGGTAGTAGAACATTCTACTGTTCTAAATAGACAGTGGAAATAATGAACCTTCCCCTACTCTTGAACACAGGTCTTAAATCAAACTTATCTCCTCATATATATTGCTCTCGGGGAAACGTACCAAGTCAGGATGCTTTACTTTAAAACAGATATATTACCAAACCAGTAAGGTTGAATATAAAGGGCCCCCTTATGAAGGGTTCATTTTCCAAAAAGAAAAGATATAATCTTTTCCTAATGTCACCTACTTACCTCAGTGTTCACATTTATGGGCTGTGCGGAATCATACAAGGATTGAAGTAAAACAGTTATCATATCACAAGAAACTAATTGGATTTCATATAAAAAGAAAGACACTTTCTAACTATAACATGGACATTTTAACTAGAGAGAAAATCTTCCATAAATGACTGTTAGACAACCTTCTAGAAAAGAATTGAACATATATAAGTGAGTAATAGTATATTAATCATGTCATTACTGTACCCACATGAGGATAGGCTGATAGAAGCTCCTAATATTATAACGATAGGATCGTTGAAACAAAATTACAAAGAGTAGGGCTGGTGATTTCGTCTAAATTAGTGACATCACTGACATTTCAAAGATAAATATCAAAAAACTATACAGAACGGGACAGTACTACGATACCCGCAAGCAACCCGCGAGTCTTAAAAAAGACAATTACAATTTCAAGTGAAGAATGGATTAATGTAAACGCAAAATAAGACAAATGACGTTAAGTAAAACACATGAAAATACGTTAAGAAAAGTTTAAGACAAATAAATCTCAAAAAAATAGCAATGATGTATCTATTAATTACAACGCATTCACATAAAACCACAATGACGTGACTGGGGAATATAAGAAAGCTAATCATCGATCGTTCATAACGCAGGACCTCACATACAAGACCATCCTCCATCTTAGCGACAGGGTTTAAAGTGACTGGATCCTCTAAGATAAACCCCACCCAAAATTAGTGGTAATGAACCAATTTCATCACATCAACGCAACACAGAGTACCACCGGATCCTCGGGAGTCAATAACAGTCTTCGGGACCAGTTATTAGATCAATCAGTGTTTAAATCTGAAAAAAACTGGGACAAACCGAAGGACAGGACCTTCCTATCTGACAACATAAATACACCGGTGGAATCAATTTCTGAACTTTTAATTCAATTGAGTGTATCGCAATAAACTCATTAGTCATCACTTGGCAAATTAACTTAGGAATATAATAGGAACATTTATTAAATTATCCGGACGATCCAAAACAGTCCATCCACTGTTTATAGTTCATCAAAAACAGGCTGCACATATGAAAGCGGTAAACTCCAAGAAACACATGAATTTTACGGAGTTAAAGTGAACATTCTCTCAAGAAGACTATCACAGCTGGTAGATACTAAATTTCGAATTAACCTTCAAAAATCCAAATTCGCTCTTAAATAAAAGTAAACTACTGCTACGCTGATTCCTGGACCTTTCTAACAAGTTGTTAAACCTATCCTATGTTAGGAAAAGTGAATTACTACCCCAAACATTTGGGAAATCGGAAAATCTCTCGAACACTGACAAGCAAAGGGGTATCCTAATCAAACGAGTGAACAAGTTTTTAACTACAACAGGGATATCGATAAATCAATATCTAACATGTAAGGACTGCCCTCAGAAAGTATATAGCATTGTGAACATGAACAGACTCAGGAATTATAAAAAATTAATATTTATAGGATCCTATAAATCGCACCCTTTTGACATAAGGTATCAGTCTACATGTAAACGGTGAACCCTACGGTGGGGACAATGAAATGTTAATACAATGAAGGTAATATCTATGAAAACGACCTTTTACGATTAAAGCTAATAATGTTTTAATTTTTCTAACATATTACCAGTCCCAAACCTACAAGATATGTCGTCCGAAATTATGTACCTACTAGCACACAAACTGTTAAATATACTAGGTATAGTTCAATTATTACATATTGAAATTAGAGTAGATTTAGTTATGAATATGCTAATTTTTTTCTATTATCTTTTTAAGCTCTTATGGTTTATAAACTCTAACTATTTTATTTAATTATAATTACTTATATAATTATATTTTGTGACGTATTCTCACAATATTAGCCTTTCATACTGTGTGTATAAATCATTATACGAAATCTTCATATACAATGAAAATCCTCAAACACCTGCCTAAATTTATAACCTATAGGGAATGTTCACAAATTTATTACATGTATAAGAATGATTTTAGTATAATTTAATGCTTTCTTTCAACTTTCTGCATTTCTTTGGTTATTTAATATTTATAATATCACTTTATATACGATAATATAATCCTAAGCTTCACGACTACACTTTTATGGCTACTCCAGAAGTTAACTTTATTATTTTAGAGTTCTGTCAAGAGATAGCTTTTACCACGTTGCCTAAATTTACCTAGCGAGGTGATTTCAGATTCTATACATTTAATGTGAATAATTGATATTATGTTAATGAATAGCTAATAATATTTATTCACTCTTGTATGTATTTCTTTGTTTTAACACTATTATAAGGATTAACTAATGGCTCGACTAACGGCTCTTATTGCTTACATTTTACCCAGATGTAGTATGAATTAAGAATTTTCAAGAATACCATTCATTATACACAACATTATATCTAATTGACCTATAGGCTTCTCAAATTTAATTACACCTGATATTTAAGTACAATTGTTTATCTAAATTAAATTCAACTTTATGTTTAATTTGTCTCTTTGTTATAACACTTATAACGATATACGTAAGCTCGCTACGCTTTTAATGTTGTCTTAACACTCAGGAATGTAAGGTCTGCTTAGAGTTCTCAAAGACGATATCTCAAACAGCGCTTTTCTAAAATTAACATAGGTATCTCTAAAATTAATATGAACAAATAAGTTGATATTAGTTGTTGAAAAGCTTAAAATCGTTACATCCCTTATCATTTAGGATTTCTTTGTTATCATATCATGGCTTAAATTGAATCGTAAAATCTAAGTATCATTGGAAAGGCTCTTGGACTTATCGTATATTCTTTTCATTTTAGCTAATACCAATATGTATAGTGTTATCTTTTAGATGTTATCTTATATTGTTGTTGGTCTGGAATGTTGACTCCCAATCACGTAACCTGCTGTTATGTAAATTACTAGGAGTTCTATAAATATATTTATCAAGTAAAATTGTGACTTAGTGTGAATGCTAATTTTTTCAAACTTAGATTTCTTGTCTTATAACACTATAAAACTGATATTATACTTTTAAGTGGTATAGTCTCGATAGCTTATTCGCGTACATTATGTTTTTAATGTTCTATATCTTGTATAAGTAATTTATTTTAGATGTTCTCATAAGTAAATTAGTACCTTTGTTCTAAATCGTGTACCATTTAGATAAAGTATTACTATTCTATAGAGAGTTTCTCTCAATAACTATACGTCGAATGTCATTCTTACGTTACGTCGTCTTTCTCTCATTTCTTCTTTTAACTCTTTCAGATTTCTCTTTGTTATTCTCAAAGTCACTAATAATAAAAGAAATTTTCAGTTTTTAAATCGTTATGGTCATGCAGGTTATGTACACGAATAGATTTATGATATAAAAAAAATTTCCTAATATTTTAAGTATTTTAATGTTTCGAATATATACTTTACAATAAGATAAAAGTTGACAGCTCTGGTTAATCAAACACCTTTCTCAGCATAGCAAAATACATATGAAACAGTCAAATGTTATCATTTAATGAAATAAAATTGCTGTAGAGTATGAATCGCTAAAAAATATCTATTGCTTAATATTGCATAAGAGTAATACAGTAATATATACTATGCAAATATATATAACTAAAGTATAATAAGAAGTATCTGTATAAACTTATTATGTCGTTAGATACTCGACTGATCGCTTATTTAGATCGCTCTGACAGACCGTAAGAATAGAGTAACATAATTATTAGGAGTTCTTCAAAGCGTAAGAGATATTGCTCCTCTCTGAATAAAGTCACCATTTCTAAATTTAGAATGTAGGGAGGTGGTCCATAAATACAAGTGATGAAAGATGATGTTGAGATTGTAAGTAAAGCTCTAATTCCTTGCAACTTTTAGATTATGCTCTTTGATGTTAATAACACTTAACATTAAAGAAATGCTCACCTCTAAGACGTTATAGGACTACCGAACTTGCTCTTAATTGACTTTCACAAATGGTAGCTTATCTAAAGAAAGCAGTCAACGCATATTTACCTTTAGAGCTCTTTATCTAATAGGAAAGATAGTCGGATGCAACACCACGCATGCCTAGATTGACTTGGAAGTATAATAATTCACCAATGTACTTCATTCAATGACATAGTGACATTAGCTATGACAATGACTAAATAGTTTTCTTAAGCTTGTTAGATTTGGTCTTTAGGAAGTAAGTTACACGACTGTAGAAGAGTAAGCTAGTGCATTAAAGTCCCCCATAGACACTACGCTTTATTCTGGCTTAACATAAGAATGGACTCTTCCTCACACCAGAATGTAAAGTATATTTATATATCTATTTATGATGTCTTCATAGAAGATAGCCTCAATAACCATACTGTCTAAATTACCTAAGGAGTCATATATTAATTACATTATAATAGGAACAAATATCTACAACTGCATCATACTATAAGAAATACAATTTCTATAATTGTTACAATAATAACCTAATAATTAACGATTAAATTGTAGACTTCAACTCTACATGATTTATTTGTATAACAGATATATTCTCACCAGAATAATTAGTAAGTATTTATCATTATAGAGTTCTTTCAAAGTAAAGTATAACCATGTTTATAAAGACACCTGCGCTAAATTACCATCACGGACGCATAAAATATTATTTTTCCCACAGACTGCGATAGTTCGAGAGATTTATTGTATGGAATTGACAGAACCATTAACTATTTGGAAAATTTTCCTTTGGTTCACTATATGAAGCATTTGTAACTTATAACCGATCATTTTAGAATTTGCATTCAGAGTGAAGCACAAAGTACTGACAACTTATCAAGCCTTTTTTCTTTGATTTACTGCAAATCACTGCCTTACCTTATAAACATATTTAAGTTAATTGTGATTGTAGTGATCACAATAGAAAACAGAAATCGCAAAGATATTATTCAAGGGCGTTTTGAACGTTTAAATTTCCTTTAACATTTATATGTATATATTTATAGTAGTTCTTCAAATGAAATATTATATAGTAAGTACCGTACAATACATTATTATGTACTTCTGTACCTAATGATTAACTTAATGAGTAGTTATATATATATCTATTACATCATATCTGGTGTAACTTGTAGGTATTTCTCTGTTCATACGGTTATTTTCAACTATTTTATGATTATATAATTTTATCATAAACTAATATTAAATAAGTTATAGCTTAAGTACTCTCGCTCTGCTTTATATTGCTTACATAACCAGAATGTTAGAATATTTTAAGTAGATCTTTCTAAAGAATAATACTATTTATTCTAAGCATCCTGTCTCTAAATACCTTATGGAGTTCTCATAATTATACATTGTACTCCGTTTATTTAGTATATGAATGCTTAAATTTTTATTCGAAATTTAGGTTTCTTTGTATTATATTATATTACACTTTAATATTACATAAACACATAAGTCATGTTTAAACTTTATAATTTGCATAACATATATCTGATATACTAGTAGGTAAGTTATTTTAGAGTTCATTACATATGATTATACAGAAATATAGTCCTGATTACAATATGCAAAGAATTATGAAAGGAGTATCCAATACCTCTTATCATTGAAGTGATTTAATATATGAAATGATAATATTATTTTTATGTGTTATTCTTTAGATTATTTATTCTATTGTATATATATAACAACTATAAATAACGCACGATACCCTTCTTATTTCGATTACTGTTATCATAAAGACGCTTTCTCTTAAATTGACTCTTACTTAACACTCCAGTCTTGCTCGTATTTTATAACTCATACTACAATTATGCATTTTATGTACTTCAATTCAGTAAAATTATACTCTACTTCATTAATATTAATCTAACTACTTCCTTTATACTAAGTTAATTACGCGTTAGTGACCAAACATGTGTCATGAATTCAATTCACAAACTATTATTACATGAACAGTATGAATTTAATTGATATTATATGTATATAATTTATTTAACTTTTATTAATTTATTCATCAATATTATTTAGATTATTTATTTTACTTTTGTTTTATAATATATTTATTAATGTATTAATCTATTTTATAATAGTACTATTAATTAATTATTATTATTTCCATATTATGTACTCTATGATTACTATTTAACGTTACTCTTATTATATGATCTACATCCAGATATGTAAGTATTTTTAGAGTTCTTCAAAAGAAGATTCCTCAAACACTTAAATTTCATAAATATTAATTATTATTATTATCTATTTATTAGTATGTAGTTATTTCACTTCAATATTATTTATATCTAATTTGATATAGTAGATATTTTAGATTATGATATTATTATTTTATTAATTATTTTATCAATATCTTTTTTGTACTATTTCGAATTTTTATACTATTATTTATTCAATTTATATAAAAATCGATTAATTTTATACTCATTATATAATTTGACTTTCGGTCTTACGACTCATTTTTTTGCTTATACTTACTTATAGTTATTATTATTATTATTTAATTGAGAATCTATTTATTAACTATATTTTTATATAAAATTACGATTTTCCGCAGATGCTAATTAGTGAATAGTATGATTAGACGCTTCTACAGTAATGATTTAATTTTACTCAAATACTCATATACTTAACAATCTCCTTGGCCAGAATTGTTATTTAAATATAGGAAAGTTTACTCACAAACTTAATCTTTTCATCGCATTGATGAAATATTAAAGTGACTCACGAGATGCTCATATTTCCCAATTAGTGTTGTCAATATTTAGAATTAATTAGCCTTTTTAATGTAATCCAATGCTCTGAGAACGAAAATATTATTTGTACACTATAGATTAGCTTCTATTGCTGTACAGATATTGAACTTCGCTCTACACACTTAAGGCCGAAGAGAAAATGTACAGAAATTATTTTAGTAAAATGCGAGTTTCTTCAAATGTAGAAAAGAATGACCCTCATATCAAGATTTCTAGTATGTAGGTAGTTCAATCAAACTCCTCAACAGACCTAAATTTTTTATACTCCTACTTTTTTTCTTTTATCTTATCATAATATTTGTATATGATCAGGAACAGAGTGTGAGTAGAAAAAGACCTTATGGAACACTACTTATTCTATCCTGATGAATACTATTTTTATCAGTTCCCTGTTGTAACTTATGACCATTAAACACCTTAATTTTAAAAACTTAAAACTCAAATTAGTTTATATTTATTGGTACTATATATATATATATATTATTAATATAATATACTGATTATACTTATATATATTATATATATGGAAATATTATTAATATATTATATATATTATAATAATAGTATTATAATACAGGAGGCGAGCTCGTGGCTGGTCTTGCAGGTTTTGCGCAGTCCACGATTTTATACAACGTTGCAGTTAGTGTGTCAAGCTATTTTATTTTTTTTATTTCTTTTATTTTTCTTAGTAGGAATAATTATTGGCCATAAGATGCATTTCTTTATTATAATAAACTCCAATGATTTATTATTTAATTTGATAAAAAAAGTCATTCATATTTTCTAGACTACTAAATTCAAACCAACATGATTGTTTGCAGACACTTTGCAAACTATGCCTATACATTTTTGTCGTGATATTGTGTGAAATATGTACCGGTGGATCGCTTTATACCGTACAACTTCGTTGCATCACGAGCAACGATTTGTTTTCTTTTACTCAATGATCTTGTATTTTTGAATAAGAAAATAATTGATAAATTGACTCTCATTGTTTCCATAACTTTCATACGTCTTCGCGGGAACAAACGAATTATTTGTATTGTCTGTTTTTGCATTTGTGCAGATCTCTTGCTTTTTATAGTATCTATGAGATTCTGTTCTCTCTTCTTTCTCTCTCTCTCTTATCTTCTCTCTCTCTCTTCTATATATATATATATTTTATTATATTATATAATATATATTACTATATAATATTAGATATATTATAGTATATATAACACTATTTCTGCTCTATAAATAACTATAGGGATTATTCAAAATTAATTAACAGTTGAATGTGTATTATATATATATTAAGTTATGATAATGCTTAATATATATTATTTCAACTTTAGTAGATATCCTACCTAAATTATTAAAACGTAATATTAATATAGTATAATGCTGATTCAGTCTAGCCTATATTTATATGACGTTATAATACGATACGTATTATGAATATAGCTTTAGATTTGTAGATACGGTTGATAATAGGAAGGGTAAAAAGATATGAGCTTTTGAGGGGAAAGTTATTTAGAAGATAAGTTCCTTACTATTAGTTATATAAGAATAGTCTTAATAAGATATAGTCAGTATATGTTTGAAAAATCAAATAAAAGATTATATTTTTTTATATACAAAGAATATGATTTATCCTTACTTAAGAGACCACCCATGTCGTTCTGTACAGCAGTGTATCATAGGAGTTTTATGATTGTGCTTAACATTACTATGATATTAATTGGTTTTTCGAGTATGTATAATTGCTAATTATTTTTTTTTAAACTAATTGTGTAACTCAACGTTTAGTATTGTCTCTTAAGTGTGGTATTAATCCAAAAAGTCCGACACTTAAAACGATATATGAGCAGGAGTCGGGTGTCTTCACTCGGCCTTCTTCGGGGAATCAGGACAGAGGTAGGGCTCTATGGTATCTCACCCGCCCTTCTGGAAGTGTAGGACTGGGTACATCCGGAACCTCCGCTCTTTGGTATTGTGGGTGTCGCCCAGGCGGAGGGTAACTTTTACCGAACTTCTTCTCACAGAAAATTACCTGAGGAGATAAACTCGTTGCAAAAATCTGCTATCATCAGTTACCTAGGAGCTTCCTCCATATACCCTTATTGTCGAGCATGTTAACAGAGCCTGCTTCATGTACTGTTTGGCCAGATTCAATGATTTTTCTTAGATTTCGTTTGTTTAATATAAACAGTATATTCCCATAATACCTAAAGAATGCGACTGATGCGGTAACCAGAAGCACTCGACTACCGCCTTCGGAAATGTGCGTAGGGGGAACCATGAATGTACATGATATTTTACGTTAGTTCGTTTCTCACAACAAGATCCCGAGGCGAGAGACTCAACACTAGACTCCTTGGCCTACAATTGTGATCTTATGGGTCGTGTAAATGCGTAGTTAACATTGAAAAGTGATTAAGTAATGTAAAGCTCAACTTTTTTCATATATCTCTTCTGTGTGTGAGTTTTATTTATTGAAACTTTAAATAAGATAATTACACTAAAAGTCACTAGGCTCGCATTTAACTAAGTCATAATAGATTAAATCGTCATAAAAACTACGCAATTAACAAGGATTGTACTGATCGCTATTCTTGTAGGGCTAATTTCAAGTATAGATATCCATATATCAAACACCTATAAAAAATAACCTATAGGAGATAAAACATTGCTTCTTCAATATGAGCTCTACTGTAAGCTCGATTTAGTACATGAATGACTGATATAATAATTCTGTTCTCACATTATATAGAATTCTTTTTCTCTATCTTTTTATAAGCATCTTTATTACCATGTATACTTTTAACATGAAGGTAGACTACTGCTTTATCTACGCATTACAATATATATTACCAGATGTTAAATATTTTATTAGAGTTTCTTTCAAGAGAGTATACCTATTCATAACTGACTTATTGTACTATAATAATATAACTTATAGGATATTACCAAATATATTAACATAAGTGGACTTTTGTATGAATGCTAATTGTTATTTTATCAACGTTTAGATAATTTTCATTTGTTATATTATATATTTAACACTTAAAAACTAATATTAGAATATAAGTATCTCTCACTGATTACTAATAAATAACTGTAGCACGCATTTAATTGACTACAAGTATATATATTTCCAGAATTTAATATAGTTAATCTATTAGAGTTTATTCAATATACGCAAGGACTTCTATAACGTCATATGCCTAATATTATACCTAGATGATTCCAAGTTATTATATGAAAATTGATTTAGTATGAAAAAAATTGCTAATTATTATTTCACTTAGATTTCTTTGTTTATTATATTAAACTATGCATATGTGTTTAAACTGTGTGGTGATATCCAGGACTACTTTTATTGTTGGACTAAAGCTAATTTTTTTCCTTTGAATGAAAAGATATTTCTATGAGTGTCTTTAATTCATAGAAAGATACATTGCACAAATCAATTACCTAAAAATGTTAGTCATTGCATTAAGTCAAATTATTGAAGACATGACGGTCTATAGGGTGGGGCCTATTGATGCGTCTTTTTATGAGGATTATCTTCTAATAGAAGATATTTCACTATATCAATGCTATAAGTTAATTTTAGGAGTACCAATTATACACATGAAGGCCTGTAATTTAGTACGTGATAGCTTAATATATTTCAACATATTTAAGTATTTTTGTTATACACTATCGTTATCAGAGTTGCTATCTTAATAGCTATTACGACTACGCTTATTAGGCTACACCAGAATTGTTAAGAGTAATAATTGGTTAAGATTCTTCTCAGAGTATAGAAGAGTTATCTTCATGATATTATACCAACTAGATTTGCTATACTTATCTTAGCTCCATAAATATTAGACAAATAGGATAAGACATGAACTCTTTAGTGTATGATTGTTCACTAATAGTTAGTTTATTTAATATTTATGGAATTGTCATGTTATTTACATTTTCTTATTAATAGATATTCCTTAGTCTCTCTGAGAGGTGTGGTTCGCTTTGATTATTGCGTATACAACAGTTTCAATTTGAATTTAGGCATTTTCACTTCGAATTTTAAATGAAATGGTGCTCGAAAGAAATGTCTTAACAGATCGAGTGTTATTCTTCAATGAAGATACTCTAAACTCACCTTGCACTAGAAGTTTTAGCCGAGGTCGGAATAGTATAATCTCATTTAAAGGTGATGTTATGTGCATATTAGCTATATAATTTTCAAATTATATATGATTTATCTTTTGTATTTTCAACTTAATAACGATATTTACATTCCTAATAGCAATATAACTATTTGTATTTTTTTGAAGACATAATATATAAGGATATTATAGATGAGCGTGAGGATTTTATAATTTCATTTTCAAAAGAATGAATTACTGCGATTAATAAACACCTTGTCTTATACTTATCATTAAATATATGGATAGTCCAAATTTTATTACATGTAGAGTGATTTAGTATGTAATAGCTAATTTTCAAACTTATAGATTATATCTTTAGTATAAATAACATCTTAAATAACGTATATCATAATGACTCGAACTACGCTTTATTAGTATATTAACTCAGATATGTATAAAGTATATTTATTTAGAGTTTCATTCAATATGACAATATCATACTAACACCTATGTATTATTATTTACGCATGAGTTTGTAGATACGTCAAACTCCAACTATGTTACAAATTGTGAAACGGTGACTCTGAGCTCTTCAGTCCTATTGGAAGTATTATATCATTATCAATTTTTTATCAACTTTAAGTATTCTTTAGTTATTAAACTACTTTAATCAGATGATACTAATAGCTTTCAGACTAAGCTTTAATTGTACATATACGGAGTAAGATATTTTGAGTTCTTCAATGAAATTACCTCTAAACACTACTGCCTATATATTACCTATTAGAGTATCATAAAACTTATTTACATGAAGTTGTATTTGTATGAATTACTAAAATTTTTATTATTAACTTTATAAGATTTCTTTGATTATAATAACCTAATAAACGATATATCATATGTACTCGATATGTTATTAAACTTATCAACTCTGGCAAATTTTGCAGTATGAGTATTATTTAAAGTTATCTTTCTCAAAATGAAAGATTAACCTATCTTAAAATACTGTATCCTATTAAATTAACCTAGGATATCCAAATTTATATATTATCAATCTTATATTTAATTTATTTGTATTTTATGCTAAGTATTTTATCAAATTTATTATTATTTCTAGTTTTATTAACATAAAACAGATATTCTAAAGCTTCCTATTCAGCATTTAATTGCTCTACATAGCTTACTAATTAAAGGGAGAGTATGTAGATCGATAGAATTTCCGGTTCCGACCAGATAATCCAGGGTAATAGTAATATCTCAGAATGATTGCGTTTACACAAAGAACTCCCTTATACTATATATATATTATATTATCTTATATCCATAATCACCTGCCTAAATATTAAAACTAGGTAGTCCTCAATAATTAAATTTAATTATAATGAATTACTTATTAAAATGTACTAAATTTCATAAACTTTTGAGATTTTCTTTGTTAATTATCTTTTAAAACGATTATAATTCCCTAAGCTCGACTATGCGCTTTATAATGTCTACAATATATAAATATTATATTAATATATATTAACCAAAGTTATATATCACAGTTATTTCAACTAGAAGAATATATACTTTTAAATAATACCTGCTAAATTTAACCCTATATGGATCTCGATAAGTATTTGAAACAAGTTTTCACAATGTAATGATAGCTAATATATTTTATCTCATCTATTAATTTACGTCTTGGAAGTAACAACTTAAAACTAGTACTAATAACACATAAATAGCTGCGACATACGCTTATTGGCTACATCCCAGAATGTTATAAATAGTTATATTTTTAGATCTATAAGGTATTATATAACAAAAAATAAAATGGAGAAAAACGGTATATTAAAATTATTATCTATTATATATGTGACCTAGCCTAAATTACTTAAGGGAGTCCTAATCAACTTATTGAACATATGAAATAGTGATTTTATAAGTATGTTTAGAATGCCTAATTTTTATTCAATAAAGCTTAAGATTATTCTTTAATAATTATGTAATCTATAACTTATTAATAATAAAATGTATGTAGTTCATATGGTATATCAGACTTAATCGCTTTTAATTGCTATGCATACCAGAATAAGTATTATTTACGTAGTTCTTCAATAGAAATAGATAGCGGGCAAAGAGATCAACGGAGCCTATAATGTCCATCTGAGATGTTATAAATTATGTATCATGAATAGTGATTATTATGATTATGCTAAATTACTTTTTCAGTATGTTTCAAGGACGTTTGGAGAATGTCTTAATGATTTTATCACAGTGACGGAGTAAGTAGTACCGGGAGTCGGACTATTTTTCACAAGCGGATAGCGGCACCGGCAGTCGAGATCTGAGCGATGTCGGCTCGACTAATACGTCTTTTATTCGACTACGAGAGGTTAGCGTGTCGCTCAGTAATATGTATGGGTGAATCTTTGACTGTCTTCTAATAATCTCAAGCTGCCTATATACTTTAGTTATAATATTGTATGAAAGATGAACATCTAATATTTTTAGTGACGAAGTGTAAGAATGATGATGAAGTATGAGTGAAATGCATTTAATCTTTCATCTCACCTCTCGGAATATTTCGTCTTGGGTAAATTAAATTAGCACTGGATGAATGAAATATAGAACTCACTACGCGGATTGCGGATGCTGTCTCAGGATCAGCGGACTATAGCGTCTTTGTTGTTAATGACCATAGTTTTACGACAGAAGGATAGTCTGGAGTATAGTTTCAGATGTAATTTCTTAAAAATGAAAAGCAACTCAAATAAATACCTTTGACAAATATTACTCTAGGAAGGTTCCAAATTATTCACATGAATGATTTAGCACATTATTACTTAAGTGAATTGTCTAATTCATTTTTGTATGCAAAACTTAGATAATTTACTTTGTATCTAATTAACACTAGTTATATAACGACTTACTCTAGGATCTCGATACTATAGCTTATTATTTGCTAATCTAATATGATAATTTATTTATTATATAATGCGCAAGATATAGTTGTATTTCTATTAGATGTATCTCTATAAGAAGATAATCCTATTCAAATACTGCTATAAGATTAACTAAGGAGTCAAATTAATATCAGATAAGTGATTATTAGTTGAATGCTTAATTTTTTCTATATAATCTTATTAGTTTCTTTGTTATTTAATTAGTACTTATATAGGGTTAAGAAATATTATATATCATTAAAGCTAAATATTAATTCTTTCAAGAGTATTAGTAATTAAATATAAACAGTAAATTGAAAGTTATTTATTAAGAGTTTAACAGAGATTATTTCAGAGATCATGACAAAGATTATTAATCAGAAGATTAATTCAGATATTTTGAATATGCAAGTTGAATATTAAAGTAAGCCGCATATTAGTTCCAAACTATTAAATAAATAGCCTATATATTAGAATAATTAAAAACGTTATACTTAAGCTCGATCTAGACACCTTATATTGCTACACTACTATAGTACCATAGAATGATAAGTTGATTTTTTAGTAGTTCTTATTACATCGAAGATACGCTCAAACACCTTGCCTATAATTACTCTAAGTGAGTCCAAATTATATATAATTGAATAGTGTATTTAGTATTAATAAATGCTAATTATTTTTTTATTATTCAGATTTCATTGTTATAAACTACTTATTTTCTAAACTATTACCTTTATTTAGCTTGAGACTTTGAGAGTACTGTTACTTAGGCTATGCCAAAGTTTCATAATTATTGAATGTATTAGAGTCTCATACTAAGAAACATTATAAAATCTGTCCTAAAATTACTAGGAGTTTACTAAAATATATTACATTGAGAATTAGATATTAGTATATTTTTATGATAGATTGCTCATGATTTTTTACTAACTTTTAAATATTTTCTTTTTGTTATTAATACATATTTTAATAAAACGATATACCTAAAGCTCGAACTACGCTTTATATGCTTAACATATTCCAGTAATGTAGTATTTATTTAGAATGTATCCTTCAAAGTGAGTCCTCAATACTCACTTGCTTTACAATTTTGGAGGTAATATCTCTTTTGGTATATGAATCTCATGATCCAGGTGAAAAGCTAATTTTTTCAAATTCTTAGAAATTTTTTTTTGTCAAAAGTGGAAAAAATGAGGATAACGTTTTTATCTAAAGTTTGAACGTATCGCTTAATTGATAACTAATAATATTATAAATTATATATATACAGTCCACTATAGAATATACTAAATAGTAAGTTAATGATTCAGAAGTTCTTCAAAGTAAAATACTATACTAATTAACTTCTAACTTTTATTATTGTTCTGCTAAAAATATTTGTTTAGGAATGTTTTAAATATTTATTTTTCATAACTTTAGTATATTTAAAGCGTCTCAAATAAAGTTGTAGGATTCTTGTCACCTATAAATCTATTCCGATACATTACGTCATTTATTTGTCTACATTATTTACAGAATGTAATAATTTTTATGTAGTATCTCTTCAATAAGAAATACTATCAGAATAATCACCTATGACCTAAATTACTATATAGTGATTATCCAAATTTATATTACAAATACTTTCATATTATATTCATTAAATTTGTAAATTGCATTAAATTATATTTTATTCAACTTTACATCTATCCTTTGTTATTATAATAATTATAGCTAGTTTGAGCCCCCTAAATACTATTAATGCTCGTACTACGCTTTAATTGCTTACCTATAGCAGAAATGTGAGTTAGTTTTATAAGTAAGTTCTTAAAGTAATGATAACCTTGTAATACCTCTATAATACTTAGGAGTATATCTCCAATTTACCTGAAATATAATTTAGTTTAATGTATGCTATAAGTTTTTCTCAATTCTTATGATTCTTGTTTATTTAATTCAATACTTGAATAATCGTAATATAGTTACTTAAGCTCGACTGTCGCTATTTTTGCTTAATATTATTATTATAAAGTTAATAAATATAATTGTAATTGTATATTTAGAGTTATTAAAAGAAGATACTAAGTCCAAAAATATATGCTAAATTATACTAGGCGATTACCTAAATTATTAAGATTAAGCTGCTCTTGATGTTGATATCGCAATGCAGAATATCTTGTGTCAGAGCACTTTAGAGTTCGTATAATGCTATAATGGATGACAAATTCAAAAAACATCGCTATATATATGCCATACCGCCTTACGACTAGCTTTTAATGCTACGACCGAAATGTAAGGTATTTTAGAGCATTATTCAAAGCACAAATACCACATCTTCAACTAAGCCCTTGCTAACATTATCTAGTGATCCCAATTGTCTTTTACTGGAGAAAGATAGAAATGGTGGTATGATAAATTAAGTGTAATCCAGATCTTTTTCATAGAATCTTAATATATTTTTGTATATTACACTCAATAGATCTCGATGTGTATCATAGTCATCGAAAAACGATTATGTGCCTATTCACTGAGTTGCCTCCTTCAGAATGTAAGTTGATTTTCAAAGGAGGATGCGTTTTCAATAAATAGCTTATTCATATCTCTCGTTATGTTTACCATAAGTTAGTCGAAACAATAGATGCTGCAACATGAAGACGATGGTTTAGTATAGACAGAATTTTGATTCAACCTCACTCTTAGTTTCTTTGTGTATAATCTCTATTAAATACATTGGTAGAACAGCGCATGTAGCTCGTCGACATACGGCTTAGTGAGATTACCTCCATGGATTGATAGTAGATACTTCTTAGAGGCTCTACTTGCTGAGAAGAAGATGTGAGAAACCTACTCCAATCTACTCCATGCCTAAATTAATATAGCGAGTACTAATACTACTTAAGTAGACATAAAGTGATTAATTCTCATTGAGGATGTAACTTTTTTTTTCATAATCTTTTAGATTTTGACTATCATTTTTTAAATCACTGTTTTAATAAACGGATTTACTGCAATCAGCTCGATCCTCATCGCTTTCTTGTGCTTACTCTAGATTAAGTATGATTTTTTTAGAGTTCTTCAGATCGAACGCGCATACCAGATACCTTGCCTAAAGTTACCAAGGATGTCAAAATTATTAATCATGTAATCATTAGGTTTATTATGAAATTCTAATTTTTTCAATTTAAGATTTCTTTGTTATTAACACTAAAACGATATATTCCTAAAATGGCTCTCTGACTTTAATTGTTAATAATCAAATGTAAGTATTTTAGAGTTCTTTCAAATAGAATACCTCAACATCCTTGCCAATTACTTAGGAGTCCAATATTAATTACATTTACTCGAATTTATTTGAATAACAATCTTCAACTTTAGAGTTATTTGTAAAACACTTTAAAAGATATACCTAAGCTCGACTACGATTATTGCTACCACCCAGAATGGTAAGTTTTTTGAGTTCTTTCTACTAGAAGATATCTCAATATCCTTGCTAATTTAACTAGGAGCTCTAAATTATTTACATGAAAGTGATTTAGTATGAATGCGAATTTTTTTCAACTTTAGATTTCTTTTGTTATAACGACTTAAAAAGTATACTTTTAAGTTCGACTTACACTCTGTATTGCTACATCAGAAATGTAAGTACTTTTGGAGATTCTTCCAAAGAATGATCCTTCAAGCTGCCTAAATTACTCTAGGAGTAGAAATTTTGACATGAAAAGTGATTCTAGGTATGTTAATGCTAATTTTCAACTTTAGATTTCTTTGTTATAACATCTTAAAACGTATATACCTAAGCTGACTATCCTTTATTGCTTACACTATGATGTAAGTTTTTATAGTTCTTCAAGTAAGATACTCTTTCAATTCCTGGAATTACAATAAAGATTCCCAATATATTAACATGAAAATTACAGGAAGGTTGCTAATTTTTATGATTTCTTTGTTATACTACACATATAACTATGTACTTACGCTCGACTATCGCTTTTAATTGCTTACAGTAATTCCTCAGAATGTAAGTATTTTTGAGTTCTTCAAAGAAGATACCATCAACCCTGTTCCAAAATATCTGTAGGAGTCCAACTTATTACATTAGTGATTTAGTATGAATGATAATTTTTTCAACTTTAGATATTTCTTTGTTATATACACTTGAAAGATATTACCTGTAGCTCTGAATAGCTTTTAATGCACACAGAATGTAGTATTTTAGAGTTCTTTCAAAGAAGATAGCTCAAACACCTGCTTCCTACACATTACTCTAGGATACCAAATTATACATGAAAGTGATTTTAAGGAATGAAGTCAATTTGTAAAACTTTAGATTTACCTTTGCTTTATAATATCTTAAATCCGATATACCTAAGCAACGACTTACGTTTATTGGCTACACCAGATGTAGTTTTTAGAGTTTTCAATAGAAAATATCTAAACATTCTCTGCTTAAAGACTACCCATAGGAGTCCAATTATTACATGAAGTGATTTTGTATGAAGATTGCTAATTTTTTCACTTTAGATTTTTTTTGTTTATATACACACTTAAACGATATAACTAAGCTCGACTACACTTTATTGCGACACCAAGGTATCTCTATTTTTAGAGTTCTTTCTAAAGAAAACCTTTAAAGAAACGAGTACCTAAATTACCTTAGGAGTCTAAATTTATTACATTGAAGGGTAAATTAGTATGAAGCTAATTTTCAACTTTAGATTTCTTTGTTATTACTACTAAACGATATACCTGACGTCTCGACTTACAGCTTTATTGCTACTAAACTACGATATGTAAGATTTAAGCTCTTTTCAAAGGAAGATACTCAAACACCTTGCCTAATTACAGGAGTTTCCATTATTACATGAAAGTTGATTTAGTATAATGCTAGTTTTTTCAACTTTAGATTTCTTTTGTTATAACATTAAAACGATATACATCGCTTGAACTACGTCTTTATTGCTCACATCAGAATGTAAATTTTTAGAGTTCTCAAGGTGATACCTTAAGCGACTCTGCCTAAATCACCTAGGAGTCCAAATTTATTACATGAAAGTGATTTAGTATGAAAGTTAATCTTTAAACTCTTAACCCTTTCTTTAAACTCTTAAACCTTGATCTTTAAACTCACAAGCTACGGCTTTATTCTACATTATCAGGAAGTAAGTATTTTTATGAGCTCTTCATATAGAAGATACCTTGAAACCTGCTAAATTACTAGGAGGTTTCAAATTATTAGATGAAAGTGATTTAGATGAAAGATAATTTTTTCAATTTAGTTATTTCTTTGTTATAACTTAAACGATATACCTTAAGTCGACTATTATCTTTATTGCTAAATCAGATGTAAGTATTTTCTAGATGTTCTTCAAAGTAAGATCTCAAACACTGGCATTAATTAACCTAGGAGTTGCAAATTATCTTTATGACTGTCAGAATAATCTAAGTGTATTCGGTGGGAGATACATTTACTGTCCAGTTGCTAAATTACATAGGAGTGCCAATATTATTACATGAGTGATTTAGTAATTTCTAATATGTTTTTCAATTTAGATTTTTTTGGTTATGTTTAAAACTTTATGAAAACGAAAAATAATCGTCATATTTATCACAAAATCAAATTGTGAAAATTTTTTAGAAGTTTTGCAATGAAGATACCGTCAAATAATAATGCCTAATCCTGAGAGGAGTCCAATTATTACATGAAAATGATTTATGTACGATGGCGAATTTTTTTAATCTTTAGATTCTTGTTTTTACACTTTACAACGGTATTACCTAGCTCTGACTTTCGCTTTTTTTGCACACAGGAAATGTAAAGTGATTTTAGAGTTCTTCATTAGTATAGATACCCATCAACACGCCTATAATTACCTAGGAGTTCCCTATTTATTAATTGAAGGCTTTAGTATGAATGCTAATTTTTTCAATCTTTCGATTTCTTTGTTATAGCACTTAAAAACGATATACATAAGCTCGACTACGCTTATTGCTACACCAGAATGTAGTATTTTTAGAGTTCTTCAAAGAAGATCTCTCAACACCTGCACTAATTACCTAGGAGTCCAGATATTACATTGAAAGTGATTTAGTATGATGCTAATCTTTTCAACTTTGGATTTCATTTGTTATAACTACTTAAAACGTATACTATTGCTCGGACTTACAACTTTATTGCTTACATTAGTATGCCAAATGTAAGTTTTTAGAGTTTTCAAATTAAACTTGCAAGACTAAATTTCTCTAGGTAGTACCCAAATTTATTACATAAAGAATGATTTTAGTTATGGTAATGTAATTTTTTCTCTTTAGATTTCTTTGTTTATACACACTTAAAACTGATATTATTATCTACAGCTCGACTAGCTTCTAATTGTACAACCAAATGTTATGTATTTTAGAGTTCTTCAAAAGAAGATCCTGAAACCCTTTCAATTACCTAGGATACCATATTATTACATGAAAGTGATTAGTATGATTGCAATTTTTCTAACTTTAGATTTCTTTGTTATTTCACTAAAAACCGATTTCCTAGCTCGGCTAAGTGTTATTTGCACGCACTTTTATAGACATGTTCACATAAAGAAGATACCTTCAAACTAACTAAATTACTTGGAGTCCAAATTATTACTGGAAAGGTGATTTAGAATGAAAGCTAATTTTGCAACTTTCACGATCATTGCTTTGTATACAGGGCACTTAAAAAAATATACCTAAGCTCGGCTACGCTTTATGCTTAATCTTGCCGAATGTAAGTTAATTTAGCAGTTCTATCAACAGAAAGTGCATACGTCAAACATCATGCTTTAAATTTACGTAGCTGATCAAATTTATTTACATTGATTGTTGATTTAGTATGAATCTAAATTTTTTCCACTTAAGATTTTTTTCGTTATATTACTATAACACTTATAACGATATATCTAAGCTCGTATACGCTTTATTAGCCTTCTACTCTGATTCCAGATATGTTAAGTATTTTTATAGATAGTTCTTCAACAGAAACCTTTTCAATACGCTACCTATAATTAACC